>JAQIXS010003299.1:0-18586 GCA_034700785.1 Rossiulus vilnensis
TTCTGACCTGACCTAACCTAACCTGATTGAACCTAGCCTAACGGGAATTAATTCTGCAGACTAAGGTTTATTTCCTTTAGACCAGTGTTATCTCATATTAAGGTCTTGCATTACAGATAATTATCATCTGATATTATGGTCTGGGCGAAGAATTTGAGAAGTTAACAACCTTCAGTAATTAGAGGCGTTCGATCAAGCGCTCACCTTGCTGCGATAGATTCGAGGAAGACAATCACTCACCTGTGAAGGGCAACGAAGACAACGTGGAATACCTAAAGAATTTCGAAAACATGCCTGAAACCTCACCAAACAGATGAAAACTGCTGACATAACCGAAAAATTTCGACACTGAGCATGCATAGTCCAATTCGGCGATTTATATATGGCGGCCCAATACCGGAAGTCGATCAGCTGTTTTGTGGGGTCCTCAAATCCCCTAAGTACAGCTAGAGGCTTTGATAGCTTTAAAAAATTAAAAACCTCATGTCTTTAAAAATTTATTTTTATTATAACTCGCTGAGTGTGTTTTTAGAATAGCAGTAATTGCTCTATGATTATGAATTTCCTAAATTTTGCATTATTCGTAGATATTTTGAAGCAAGGAAGAAATCTTTAAGAAGTGGAATTTGCGTCTGGTTCCATTGGTCTATTGATCCTAACCAACAGTAAAACGCGATCCTAACCGGGTAGCTATAATACAAGATAAGCCTTTCAGGGACTAAAAACTTAGAAGAGCAATGGCGCTTCTGATAAGAGAAAGTCATAAAAACTTTGTGCTTTCGGGTTGCACAATGAAAGGTGGCAAATTTAAATTAAAATGTCGACAATAGTTTGGAAAATTTTCCGTAGCTGTCGTGGTTTTTCTCTATAGTTTAAGAAATAGGAGATGGCGTGAAATCAGTACAATCGCTCAATTATAACACCTAAATTTAAAAATCTTATTATGCTATAGAAAACAATCCCTTCGTCCAACAAAATCAGGTTGAAAAAGTATTACAAAGATAATAGCTATAGTTTGATTTCAAAAATATGTTAGCCACAGAGTAAATGCTTAAATTAGTGTAATGCTAAAGAAAACAATCCCTTTATCAAACAAAATCAGGTTGAAATAAATATTACATGCATTATCCCCCTCCAGTCATATCAGCAGATTACAAGTGCAAGACTAAAACACTTTATTATGCTATATAAAACTGCAATGTGAAATTACAAATTATCTAAAAATGCGACAGTTAAGTTACGATTCATAAAAAAAGTCTGTCTGCATAATGTACATATCGCAGGAAACTTCAGTGACCCGCAGTGTCCAAAGCAAAGGCCTCAAAAACAACATATTAGGCAATTTACTAACAATGGCTTTACATTCAGTCGTAAAAATGTTAAAAATGGCTTTACGTTTATTCGCAAAAATGTTAAAAATGGCTAAACATGCCACTCGTGTTACGGGGTTTGCAAATCCAGTCTTGAATGGGGACAGCGTTTCCTGAATCACAGCAGTTTCACTTCGGTTAGTATCACAATCGAGTCGTTCTTCAGGTACTTCGGCCCTTCCGCCAGGGTTTGAAGTGCGAATTCTCCAAAACCACAGTCCAACTGCTGCTGCGTGAACTTGCAGTCCTCGTGGACCCGGGAGACGTGCTCCGTGGTGCCGGACTGGTCCATCATCCGAAACGTTATCCGGCATCGGAATGGGAGCGGGAGTGCATCGTCGTGCTCTCCCAAGATTAACTGCAGGAAGACCGAGATCCACTTTCCCTTCCCACCTCTGCCGTTTGTCAGCGACAGCACGATGTGCATTGTGTATCCTTCGGCACTGGTTCTGAAGGGCTCGCTGTAGTGCCACAGCTTCCCCCCTGTGATCTCGTCCCTTTTCATTTTGGCGTAGCTGTCGATTACCCAAACATGAAAGCCATCGTTGGAGTTCATCATCCTGGTCAGGTAGCTGATGGGCTCCATCTCGATGCGGATCAGAATTTCGTCGTTCCTCACGTACTTGTTGTCCCTCATCAGGAAATCTGGCGTACAAAGCTGGAAGTAGTTAAAATGAGATGCGGACATGGCCTTGGCCGAGTTCTGGCGGAAGTGGGGCCGGTCGAGCCACTCCATGTCCTCCTTGGGCTCTTCGGAGCTCTGGTCCACCAAGACGAATCTTCTGGAGTGCAAAAACGGCAGGGATACAACGTCGTCCATCTTGTCATTGAGGAAGTAGAGCCACAGCATGGCACTGTCTTCACCGGGGCACGTGATCAGGGCCGGCTGGAGGCGTATCCCGTTCCTGACGACGAAATTCACCTCCGAAGTCACGTCAATAAAATGATCCTTGAGAAGCCGCATCTTTTTCCGAATCTCGGGGACTTTCCAGTGAAACACGAGCGGTTCCGAGCAGAAATCGTCTGTAAATGAAGACCATGGAAGTACATGTATGGGATACTTTGAAAACCGGACATGCCGGATTGGTCGAGATGTTTTTATCAAAGAACCGACTGAAAACTGACATACTGGTTAAGCATTAGCAACTAAATTTCCATTGCCACAATTTACGATATGGCTGAATGGTTAATCTGGTTTTGTAACTTTCTAGGTAACTCATGAACTTAAATTACAGGTAGCCCGTTCTACAGTTAGTATGGAATTTTGAAATTCCCCAGACTCTTTCAGGTTGTTCCTACCTCGTGGACAATTCCTGGTTCGCCACGTGACCCTAATGTGGTGCACCGAGTTAATTGAATTGAACATACGTACCGCATTGGCTCAAGGAGTCCGAGGAATCAGACGAATATTCCATCTTACTGAAATAATTATCGTCCAGCTCTTTTAGGAAGTTATTTTGTCGCGTTTCGACCTCGGTAAGCAACATCCTTGCGTGGCCCTCGAAGGCGTTACTCATGCTGGTCAGTGACATATCGAGTGTCTCGCGCATCGCCTGAATTCCACTCTCCAGTTCCGCAACCCTTCCAATTACCTTCCGGATCGCTTGCACCGCGCTTCTAATGTCTTCCGCCACCTTCGAAAGATGAAAAAATGCCGAATTATTAGTCACCGTTATTGTATTTTACCTCCTGGCAAAAAACCTTCAGTTCGAGGAAGTGCGAATCAAAACTCAACGTTACTTTGTGCATAGCTTGCCAAATGAACGTGGCCAGCCTGCACATTGCCAGGATTGCAAACGTGCAGCAGATCGAGAAGCCATATTCTCCCCAGAAAATGTTCAGCGTGCTGAGCATTGCGAATGCTGTAATGATACAATTGACACACTAAATCAACTCATTATAGCTGTTCATTACGTATTCACATTTGAGGTTGCAGTTTTGTATTCAGATATTCCAACACGCAGAATCCCTTACATCAAGTACCATCGGGGATCCAAAATAATTTCCATATACAAAATAATGAATTACTGTATTATAACAGCTTTTCAAAAATAAACTACAATTAATCACTATTTACAGTTATGGGTGATTAAAGTGCTCACAATGCAGAGTTTTGTTTGATCAAGAAGGAACTAACCGGGCATTAATTCTGCAGACTAAAGTTTATAGCCTTTAGATCAATGTCGTGGTAATTAGCGGTGTTCGGTCAAGCGCTCACCTGTGAATGGCAACCAAGGCAACGTGGTATACCTTGACAATTTCGAAAACATGAACGAAACCTCATCAAACAGATGGAAATTGGTGACATAACCGAAAAATTTCGACATTGAGCATGCATAGTCCAATTCGGCGATTTATATATGGCGGCCCGAACCCGTCAGTCCATCAGCTGTTACGCGGGGTCTTCAAATCCCCTAAAAACTAGGGGGGAAATAGAGATGTTTGTAATTCTAAAACCTCATGTGTGTGTCAGATACTTTTTATCATATTTTGCAAAGTGCGTTTTTAGAGTATCATTAATTGCTCTGAAATTTATAATTTCTTGCATTTTGCATTATTTTTAGTTATTTTTAAGCATGAAAAAAATTCGTTAAAAGTGGAATTTGCGTCTGGTTCCATTGGTCTATTGATCCTAACCAACAGTAAAAAGACATCCTAATTGCGTATCGAGTAATACGAGATAAGCCTTTCAGGGACTAAAAACTTGCAAGAGCAATGGCGCTTCTGCTAAGTGAAAATTAGTCATTAAAACTTCAAGTTTTCGGGTTACGCAATGAAAGGTGGCAAATTTAAATGAAAATTTAATGAATTTTTATGAAAAAGCTGTTGCGGTTTTTCTCGATAGTTTAGGGAATAGGAGATGGCGCGAAATCAGCACAATCGCTCAATGATAATAGCTATAGTTTGATTTCAAAAATATTTTAGCCACAGTGTAAAATGCTTAAATTAGTATTATGCTAAAGAAAACAATCCCTTCATCTAACAGAATCAGGTTGAAATAAGTATTTCATGCATTATTCCCCTTCAGTCATATCAGCAGATCACTAAAACACTTTTTATTACGCTACATAAAACTGCAATGTGGAATTGCAAATTCTCTAAAAATGTGACAGTTAAGTTACGATTCATAAAAAACGTGTGCCTGCATAACGTACATATCGCAGGAAACTTCAGTGACCCGCAGTGTCCAAATAAAAGGCCTGGAAAACAACATATTAGGCAATTTACTAAAAATGGCTTCACGTACAGTTTAAAAATTGTTAAAAATGGCTAAACATGCCACTCGTGTTACAGGGTTTAAAAATCCAGTCTTGAATGGGGAAAGCGTTTCCCCGAATCACAGCAGTTTCACTTCGGTTAGTATTACAATCGAGTCGTTCTTCAGGTACTTCGGCCCTTCCACCACGGTTTGAAGTGCGAAGTCTCCAAAACCGCAGTCCAACTGCTGCTGCGTGACCTCGCAGTCCTCGTTGACCCGGCAGACGTGCACCTTGGCGCCGGACTTGTCCAGCAGTCGAAACGAGAACCGGCATCGGAATGGGAGTGGGAGTGCATCGTCGTGCTCTCCCAAGATTAACTGCAGGAAGACCGAGATACACTTTCCCTTCCCACGTCTGCCGTTTGTCAGCGACAGCACGATGTGCATTGTGTATCCTTCGGCACTGGTTTTGAAGGGATTGCTGTTGTGCCACAGCTTACCCCCGGCGATCTCGTCCCTCTTCATTTTGGCGTAGCCGTCGATTACCCAAATATGCGAGCCATCGGTGGTGGTGATCCTCCCGGTCAGGCAGCTGATGGGCTTCAGCTCGATGCGGATCAGAATTTCGTCGTTCCTCACGTACTTGCTGTCCCTCATCAGGAAATCCGACGTACAGAGCTGGAAGTAGTTAAAATGCGATGCAGTCATGTTCTCTTCAGAGTTCTGGCGGAAACGGGGTCGATCGAGCCACTCCATGTCCTCCTTGGGCTCTTCGGAGCTCTGGTCCACCAAGACGTATCTTCTGGTGTGCAAAAACGGCAGGGAATCGACGTCGTCCATCTTGTCATTGACGAAGTAGAGCCGCAGCATGACACTATCATTGCCGAGGCACGTGATCAGGGTCGGCAGGAGGCGTATCCCGTTCCTGACGACGAAATCCACCTCCGAAGTCACGTCAATAAAACGATCCTTGAGCAGCTGCATCTTTTCCCGAATCTCGGGGACTTTCCAGTGAAACACGAGCGGTTGCGAGCAGTCATCGTCTGTAAATGAAGACCATTGAGGGTCACTGTGTATGGGATACTTTGAAAACCGGACATGCCGGATTGGTCGAGATATTTTTGTCAAAGAACTGACTGAAAACTGACATACTGGTTAAGCATTTGCAACTAAATTTCCATTGCCGAAATTTAAGATACAGCCGAATGGTAATTCACTTTCTAGGTAATTCATGAAATTAAATTACAGGTAGCCCATTCTACAGTTAGAATGGAAATCTAAAATTCCCCTGACTCCTTCAGGTTGTTCCTACCTTGCGGATTAATATGGTGGAATCCACCGAATACCCAGCTAATTGAATTGAAGATACGTACCGGATTCACTCGGCGAGTCCGAGGAATTAGTGAAATATCCCATCTTACTGAGATAATTATCGTCCAGCGCTTTTAGGAAGTTATTTTGTCGCGTTTCGACCTCGGTAAGCAGCATCCTCGCGTGGCCCTCGAAGGCGTTACTCATGCTGGTTAGCGACGTGCAGAGTGTCTCGCGCATCGCCTGGATTCCACTCTCCAGTTCCTCGACCCTCCCAATTTCCTTCCGGATCGCTTGCACCGTGCATCTGTTGTTTTCCGTCACCTTCGAAATATGAAAAAATGTCGATTTATAAGTCACCGTAATTGTTCTTCCCTTCCACCTCGAGCTTTTTACATATACCTCGAAGAAAGCTGCAGTGTGAAAATCCTTCAGCTCGATGAAGTGCGAATCAAAACTCAACGTTACTTTGTGCAGAGCTTGATAAATAAACGTGACCAGCCTGCACATTGCCAGGATTGCAAACGTGCAGCAGATCGACAACCCATATTCTGCCCAGAACATGTTCAGTGTGCTGAGCATTGTGTATTCTAGAAAGATAAAATTTACACACAACGAATTCACGTTTGAGGTTGCAGTTTTGTATTCATCAAGTACCATCGGGGATCCAAAATAATTTCTATGCAAGGAAATTAATTACTGTATTATAACAGCGTTTCAAAAACTAAACTAGTTTGTCACTATTTGCAGTTATGAGTGATTAAAGTGCTCACAATGTAGAATGTTGTTTCATCACAAAGGAACTAAACGGGTATTATTTCTGCAGACTAAAGTTCATCTCCTTCAAACCAATGTCATCTCATATTAAGGTCTCGAATTTTAGATAACTATCATCGGATATTAAGGTCTGGTCGAAGAATTTCAGAAGTTAACAACCTTCAGTAATTAGAGGTGTTCGATCAAGCGTTCACCTTGTAGCGACAGATTCGAGGAAGATAATCACTCACATGCAAATGGCAACCAACGTAACGTGCAATTCCAAAGAAGAATTTCTAAAACATGCCTTAAACCTCACCAAACAGGTTGAAATTGGCGATATAAACGAAGAATTTCGACATGGAGTGGCCAATTCAGTGATTTATATATGGCGGCCCGAACCCGGAAGTCGATCAGCTGGTATGCGGGGTCCTCAAATTCCCAAAATTAGGGGAAATTTTTGTATGCCAATGTAAAATCCTTTCCATTATATTTAGCAAAGTGTATTTTTTATGTAACAGTAATTTCTTTTAGATTATAATCATTTAGTAGTACATTATGCATTATTTTTCTATATTCTATAGCACTGTAAAGATTGTTATTGAAGTATTAAAGCGGTAATCGCATCTGGTCCCCTTGGTCTGATGATCTCCCTGCCAGCAGTAAACAGAAATCCTAACTGCGTAGGGAGTGTTACGGGATGAGATTTCAGGGACTAAAAACCTGTGAGAGCAATGGCGCTTATGCTAAGAGGAAAACATTCACAAAAGTGATGTTCTTTCGGGGTTCTGATTTTACGTGCTGTATCGTGGCGCCCTCTTGTTTATCGATTATAATATCCAGAATGGCTAAAATTACAATCAACCTGATTTTGTGTTGTATGGTGACTCCCTCTTTGTTATGCATTGTAATTTCCAGCAATGCTAAAATTACAATAGGCTTCAATGGGCCCATTCGGTAGCGCCAGTTTTGAATCATCCATTACGATCCATAGGTACTATTCTCATACCTCGCTATACAGCCCTCTTTAGGTGATACTTCGCTATAACGATCTTTTGTTTTATTCCGTGTTTCATTTTACGGCCAATAATGTTTCATTGTAAACCCAAAAATGATGAAACCTGATATTTTCGTCACAAACACATGAAAGTTCATGGAGCACGAGGAAAGCAGTAATAAGTTAGGAATCTCTTTATTACTCAGAATAAGACAGTTTTCATAGTATACACAATTTGCACCAAAATAAAAACATGCAGAATTTCCCATACAAGCCATGTTTCTCTGGCAAGCACCATGTGTTGAGCCCGACCCAAAGTCTAGAAAATAACTTCGTTGATTAACTCCATAACCTCTCATTTTAAAAACATTCAAATAAACAACACGATTTGTCGAGAATTCAGAAGAAAAATATATATAACTGCAGGTACATAAATTCAGTAGGTTGGCCGCTAATCGCAACTTTAAACAGTGATAACGCGCGCACTATATACAAATTCTATCTTCCCTGGCGTGGACACCATAAGAGCGTTGCATTATTATGACTGTATTACATTTCAGAAATGTTAACATGTTTACATCACTGCGTTAACGATTAAGGTAATTTACAATTTAAATTCATAGCGATTTCTCATGGAAAAATGATGCCAAATTTTGGTACAGTAAATATGACGTCATTTAAAGCTGAAAATTACGTCATTCGAACATTAACAGTTTACCTCATTCTTGGTTCAACTGTTGAGGTGACTAGGTTTTGAAGTTTGTAGTCATTCTGTATTAGGGTAGTGTATGACGTCATTTAGAACCATTTTGTTTAATGAAGATGACGTGATAATATGACGTCATTTGAGTTAAACGTTCACTTTATTTGCAATTGCCGCAATTTCGTATAGAAAAATAACGTCACGCGTTAGTGGCAAAAAATGACTTGGTAGTTTTCCCTGAAAATGACGTCATCAATAGTTCATTTCACACCCCTTCCTGGCGCCATCTTATTGTAGGCAGCTTCACACAGATGGCGCTCCTGAACTACGCCGAGGACCACAGCGCCATCTGTGGACGCCTCCAGCGACATCTTCAGGTGTCCACCGCCACTGGGCTTCTATGCTCGATCAGCTTTCCAATATTTGTACACGTACAACTGAGATAAATATATTTCACAAGCGCAAGACAACATCTTGTCAACTATACAAGCCGGACGCAATGAGAGTCCCCGCATTATGCATAGACCCCAAACCCCGAAGCCGGCCCCGTGAGCCTCGACGTATTGCTGTGATCTGGGAGAGCCCTGCTCTGGTCACATCTGGTCAAGCATGCAAGAACGGGAGAACTACGAACACGGGAGCGATTGCGGCTAAATACTCTTTGGCACCGTCCTCGTCTGCGAAAGACTGCCATGGCCAACATCCGGTGCCAGTGCCACTTCCTGGACCGGGGGGGGGGAAGACTTCATTTCTTGCCCTTGCAACGCTACAACTCCCTTCTGGCACCAAAAATGCCGTCAACATCCTTGATGCTTGCTGGCCCAACCGCAGCACTTGGTACAAAAATAGCGATGAGCACGCGGATGTCCGGTCCGCGATGTGCTTTTGGAAGAACACAATAAGACAGGTACTGAAACATCAAGAGAAATCATTCCACCGCAGAGTTCTGGGAAGTTCCAAGATCTCGAAAAGATCTGTTGATCCGGTTATCCAACATCCTCTGTTAACTAGTCGGCATCAGGGACTTTGCCAAAGGAACATCCCCCTGCAAAACTCCGGTCGAGTCCAGAAAAGTTGCCATGTCTCGTGCGGTATCTTGCTGGATGCAGCTCTTCCAGAGCCGTATGTCTGACCAAGACGGGTTGCGGATATTTGACAATTCCTCCAGCAACACTGTTGAACAACACCCGAGTCCAAAAAAAGTCGAAAGATGAGGTTCTTCCAGAGCCTTTCTACAATCTCAAGGCTCCAGATTGCTCGGAAATCAAAGGGACAGCGGATGAACAACTGATGGTTATAATAACTTACTATCTTCTCTGTTAGTGTTGACAGATTCATTGAACTCGATATTCCATCAGAAATGTCTGGAACATCAAGAGACGTGCCGACTGAGCGGTGCAAGTCTCCCCACATTCCGAGGTTTTAGCGCGAGGGAAATTAGGGTGCATGCATTAAAAAAAGTAGCCCGCTCCTAAAACCAGGGCCAGTTAATAAAAAAGTAAAAGCGTGACAGAAGCAGGGACAGGAAGTATGTACAGACAAGAGAAGGAAAAAGCGAGTTCTGGCACGGTGTCTTCGCTGATGCGGATGGCCACCTCCGGTTGCGGTGCCGGTCAATCCTAGCTCTCGCTCTTGACGCTCTGGAGGTACTGCTGCCTCAGCTCGCGGTGCAGGATCTTGCCCGTCTGCGTCTTTGGAATGGTCTTGACGAACTCCACACCTCCCTTCAAGGCCTTGTGAGGGGCGACTTGTCCTGCAGGAAGCGCATAATGCGAGTGGTGAGCATCGGTGTTGGACACTGCACTTATAAAATGGAGGACAAACCTCACCTTCCAGAAAGGCCTCCACTTCCTCCGGGCTCAGGGAATCGTCCTTGGGCACGACATAGGCTCGGGGAAGCTCGCCCGAGCGCGAGTCTGGAATGCCGATGACCGCCGCGTCTTGGATCTGCGGGTGCTTCAGAAGAAGGTCCTCCAGCTCCGAAGGAGCCACCTGTTGATTAACCATTAATCATTATCTTTTACCATAAATTATAATGTTCGATGTTGTTCTCGCTATCTTGGTGTAATGCGCCACCGCTTCAGTTACCTGCATCCCTTTTACTTTGATGAGGCCTTTGAGCCGGTCGATAACTTTGAAGTAGCCTTCCTCGTCATACGCGACTATGTCCCCTACAGCAGTGACATCAAACCGTGTCAGTACGAAAACTCGCAACGAACTTTTGGAATGTCTCGGAACACAACGGCATCCGTTTACAAACCGGTGTGCAGCCACCCTTCGGAGTCCACCGTCTCTGCGGTGGCCTTTGGATTGTTGAAGTACCCCTTCATGATCTGCGGTCCTCGAATCAAGAGCTCGCCGGGCTGCATGGGTCCGAGGTCCTCCCCGGATTCGATGTCCACCACCTGGAAATGAAGCTTATGAAATCAATCCCATTCCTGTTTAAGCTCGAGCCCTCACCAGGCCCTAGCGCCGGTGCACGTACCCTGGCCTCAGTGTTCGGGACCAAGACCCCGCAAGAGCCGGTCCTCTCAGAGAGTCGCGGCGTCAGCAGTGTGAGGGGGCTGGACTCCGTCATGCCGTAACCTGCAAGAAAGCAACGCGGTCAGTTTACGCCCAGATCCATGAATGTTAGAGTTCTGGACATGGCGCCCGACACAGACCTTCCAAAAAGAATGGCTTGTGCGGGTGGATCTTGGCCAGAAAAGCCTCGCATACGTTGTGCGACAGGGGAGCCGCACCGCAGACAATCGAATGCACAGAGTCGAAGTCGGTCGGGCGCATCAGAGGTGTCTTGGCGAGGAAGGAGATGATGGGCGGCACCAGAGGTACAATTGTGGGCTGAAGAATTGAAAACAAAAAAACCTATTAGCTGCAAAGACTAATTGTAGGATCAAGACCTTTTTATTCAAACATAACACTAACCCTAAATTCCCGCAGAGCCTGGAGGAACATCTCGGGTTCGAACCGGGGCAGGGTGACCATCTTCATCTTGTCCCACAAGCTCAGCCCCATGCAGGTGGTCATGCTGTAGATGTGGAACAGGGGCAGGAGGGTCAGAATGACGTCGTCTTCGGTGAACTCCCCGACAAGAGCGTCGTGCCTGAAACGGAGCCGCAAAAATGTCGCATCAGCGGAACGGAAAGGCACCAGAGCTGCGCGACACTTCCTAACGCAACTTACGACGTCTGCGCAATGTTCGTGGTTATGTTCTGGTGGGTCAGCATCACTCCTTTGGGGTTGCCAGTGGTGCCGCTGGAGTAGGGCAGGCACAAGATGTCCTCTGCAGGGTTGATGGAGACGTTGGGGAATGCCTTGCCGTCGTCCATGATAAGTGCGACCAGGGACGTGAAGCCGTCGGCTTCTCCGGCGATGAAGCTTTCCTGTCGAGGGAGAGTGAGGATTATGCCTTGTCCACCGGAATCTTGTCCGGGAACCAGTTCTGCCACCAACCTGAACCGAAGGACAATTTGAGACAGCCTGCGACACCATGTCGGCAAAGAGGGGAATCGTCAAGACGAACTTGGCGCTGCAATCGTTCAGCTGCTTGGTGATTTCCTCTGAAAGCAACAAAACCTTGAAATAAGTTTCAGAGACCAAGCTGTCACAGTAAGCCCTGGCACCACCTGGATGATATTTCAGTTTTAACCAAAAAATATTTTGACACTAAATCCCTGCATTTAGTGATAACATCTATGCCCTAACGCGGCCATCTTTTCGACTCGCCACGTGCGCCATCTATCGGCGCAATACGCAAACAACTTGAAATTCAAACAAAAATATTTTAAAAAAATACTGACAACACAGATGTAACGAAAATTAAAACATCATCCAGGTAAAATTTTACTTAACATGCTTAGGTTAACTTGCGGATTTACAGTGTAGCTAACGCCAGCTAAACCCCTGATTAACCGAGGAAAAGCATTGCACCACAGCAGATTAGCAGTTAACCGTGGGTTAACCTGAGGTTTGCAATTCAATTTTCCCAGAATTCCAAGCTGCAACAGGCTAATTCCATGTTACTATACCTTAGTTAAAAATCCCCGCAGTAAAATGGTGCAACGAAAACCCACTAACCCTCAAGTTAACTTGTGGTTGTGGTAAACCCTAGGTCATCTGACCTTGCATTTAACCTACAATGGTGCAACCAGCCCTTAATGAAGACCTTGATATACACTATAAAAACTCCAGATTCCCAATTCACCTGAGGTGTAGAGCGGGTTGGCGGTGGTGATGATGCCCCCGACGGAAGCCACGCCCAAGTAGGCGATGGCGAATTCTGGAATGTTGGGCGAAATGATGGCGAACACGTCGCCCTTCCGGAAGCCCCGCCGGGTAAGGGCACTGCCCACGCGGGTCACCAAGTTCTGCACGTCCCGGTAGGTGTAGCTGCGACCGGACATCCCGCACACCTGAAACGGAAGTGAGCAAAAGGGCCTTTAGTTGGTCTTTCCACTTCTCATTAAACCATCTGCATCTTTCATGGCTTTAATTTAAGCTCATGTTGCATGCTATTTTTTTTAAAGCCCACATCTAATATTTGCATAGTTTTCATGCAAATTAGGATCTTAGATGCTAAATATGAGTTAAGATGAATACCAAGGCTTGATTGTCGTGAAATCGTTTTGCAATAATGCTTTGAAAGTATTACATTTTGAGATGTGAATTCGAGATGGAATTGTGATCTTTAGATCTGAATTTGTCCGAAAACGATCCAAATATTAGATGCATTCAAGGCTTGATTTTCATGAAATCCTCACAAACTTTAGACGCCTTCAAAACTCACTTTTCATTATTCTATCTTCCAAATGTTAGATGCCTCTAAAATTTGCAGCTTCTAAATAAGCATCTAAAATTTGGAAAATTGGGCAAACTCATTTTTCATTAATTCTTTAAAAATATTACATTGCAAAAAGCATTCGAGGCTTGCTTTTCATAAATTCCTCATACAATTTAGATACTATTAATAACTCAGTTTTCATTAAGACTTTGGATTCTTTTTTAAGATTGTAGATTGTTTGCACTTTTAATTTGATCTTCCACATTTTAGGGTCTTTTAACGCTCATTTGTCATTAAATCATCCAAACATTGCATGCTTTAAAGGCTCAATATTTAACTTTAGAAGCTTAGATGATTTCGAAAAAAAGGGAGTTTTAAACGCCCTTGTTCTTTCTAAATCTTTCAAATTTTAGACTTCATGTAACTTTTCATTACAATTTCCACTTTTTATTCTTTTAAAACTCACTTCTCATTAAATCCTCTCAATTTTAGATGCTTTTAAGAGCTTCATTATCATGAAATCCCCTACGTCAATTTCAGATGTTTTAAAAATGTCCATAAAATCTTCCAAACATTAGACGCTTTCAAAGATGTCAATTCTCCTGCAGTCCTCTGAATTGTTGATTCTTCAATTTCTTTTAAAGCCCACGTTTCCTTAAAGCATCCAGGTTCTTGATGATTTAACGAAAAGTGAGCTTCAGATTCTGTGTATTCGTTTAAAAAATGCGTTTTCGGACAATCCAAAACGATTGAAACTGTACACCCTCGTTTAAACATGTCCTCAAATATAGATCAGTAAAAAAAAAACAAGTTACATAATGCTTGTTCCGTTACATAAAGATTAAAGGTCACTTTAATCAAGAACATTTTTCCAAGCCTAAACATATTTTCTGAACGGTACAGGGTGTGCAAAAGGTCGATAAACCACTGATGCTACTTTGCACCCGAGTCCGTCTTCGAGAGGTTTCGAACCCTTCCAGCACCGTGCCAATGTCCAGATCTGGGTCCGGATTTGGCTGGCACCCGAAAAGGGGTTAGCGAGCGACCCCGTCGTGTCATTCTTATCGAGATGGAAGCGTTTGTTGACAGCCATTAAAAAAACGTCTGCAACTTAGCTCGAAATTTGAACCTCGGACCGACAAGATCTCTGAACCTTGGAAGGGAGACTTCGACCTTCAATCGCGTTTTACCAACTGGAGAATGGCCGATGAGGGGGGCCCGAAAAGGCTGGCGATTTCGAAGGACGCCATTGGTGCCCCAGACCCCGCCCCCGAGAATCTCTGTTCCGAAAAAACCCGGCCCCCGGGCTAACTGGCAAGCTCCAAGATCAGTTTTCTGAAAGGCTGCACGTACGTTTTGGAGACAGATCAAACTGCAATTATTTTCATTTTTTTCTTCAAATAACTAGCGTTAGGCACAATATTTTTACTTATTTTTGTAACTTGCTAGGGCATTTCGTAGAATATTTCCTTTTAAAAATGTGCATGTTAACCCTTCTGAAGGGCATTTCCTTAACAAAACCAAGAAAAAAAATTGTAGAAATTGGACTTATCAAAATACATTGGCTTTTATTTACAGTCGACAGCATTTTTATTTTTTTGTTACTTTCAAGGTCATTTCTTAGAAATTCTTTCAGAGGCATTTCCTTAACAAAAACAAGAAAAACTAAAAATTGGACTAATATAAATACATTGCATTTTTTTTTTCTCCAATTTACAGCGTTTGGCACAGCATTTTTAATTTTTAAACTTTCTAGGGCATTTCGTAGAACATGTAGGCCTACTTAAACATTTCAAGGGCATTCCCTTAACAAAAAACAAGAAAAAAATACCTGCATAAAATGGACTAATCAAAGTACAAGTTCAACATTAACAGCATTTGGTATTTTTCTAGGGCATTTTCAAGTAAATTTACTTTCAGAAAACAATCTGCATGTTAAAACATTTTCAAGGGCATTTTCTTAGCAACACCATCAACCTATGGACATTTTAAAATGATAATCGGCTTTTTTAATCCTTTTAGTAAAGCAAAATCTTAACGAAATTGATTTCAAAATCAGCATTCGACACTAGTGTTTAATTTTCGAAATTTAACTTAAATAATAAGCAGCATTTAACAAATCACAAAGAAACTTCATTTGCTGAAACAAAACATGTCCCCATGAATGTATTTTTGTTGGCCATAATTGTTTTTTACCTTCAGTTTTTTTTTAATAGACCACACTTCACTTTCACCAACAAAGCCCTAAGATTTCGTTAAAAAAAATTTGAAACACAACAGCCCGATTTTCACCAACAAAGCTTTGGGGGCCCTAGTGTTTTTAAAAGGTGTTTTTTGAAAGTTTTACGGCACCATCCAAGGTCATTATTGCGAGTTCAACGCCACCCCTCCCTCATTCCGAAACTGCTTCTTGGGAGTTTGATCAACCAGACAAATCCCATCAATAAAACTGTCCACTCTCTTTTCAGTCCTTAATCGTGGTTAGCTCAGCGTTGACGCAAACGCTAATGAATTCAAGACACGTTTTGCAATCGCAACAACAAGATTAATTTCGTTTCAAAGTTCCAAATGTATTTTAAAGTAGGCTTATCCAAATTGCTCTGAGGAATTTGTGATTTTAATTCATTGTTCTACAGCTTGGCATGAGAAGTCCAATTACAAGACCTATGTTTAGGCTAAGTTTATCTGGGTTTGATTAGAGTCAGTTCCTCGAAGGGGTCATCCATAAATGACGTCGACCCAAACTTGAAATCAACGAAATAGAAACAGTATTTTTTTAATCCTTGAAATAGGAGGTTACAAATAAAAGTTTCAGAAACCTTCCCTTATTCGTCTGTAGTTAAATTGCTTGGTCATCAAAACAATCTGTTTGGATCTGGCAGCAATTGCACCATGTGAAATCTCAGGGGCGTGTTTGTGTTTTTCAGCTTTTCATGTCACAGTAAGCCGAAAAAAAACTGAAGGTCATTGTAAAGTGGCATTAACCAGTGACGTCAAACGTGCTAATCATCAGCATCCTCTGTTATTACCCAACTATCATTGTTCTGAATTGGAACTGGTCTGGCCCGGACTCCACGGTGTTGACTCTAGCCCGGGCTCAGTGCAAGAAAACAAAGCAACGTGATGTACTTCGTACTGGATGAGTCCCATCTCCAACAATTGTGGAATTGACTGGTATTCCAGTCCAGTAATGTCAGTCCTAGCACATCTTTTTGAAAATTTTGAAATTGAAACGGAAGTCCTGTTGTATTGCAACGTTGCACAATGTGGGGCCATTTTATTTTCCCCCCTCCCACTCCTTTGTCAAGTGTGGAATTGCTTAACTTTACCAAAGGTGAAACGAGTAATGAAAACAAAACCACTGCAAATTTATCAACATTTTCATGACACTTTCGAAAGAGGTCGGTCAGTGCCCCTCCCCTCACGGGGGCTCGGCTTGACCCCCCTCAGCTACGTTTGTCCTCCACTATGCTATCTAATGGAGGCGTTCCCCACCCCCGGTTGTCACGGTTGACCGCCCTGTGGAAATTCGGCGGAGGTCATCTGAAGGACGAGCGCAAAATGGCCGCCTCATCCTTCGCGTGCCAATCACTGACACAACTGCTGTTGCCAATCACGATTTTAAGTCCCTACAACTAACACAGTAATCGGTACTGTGAATTCTCAAATCGATGAGTTTTCCTATTTTCCATGCCACGTTTTTTTTCAAAGCCATTAAAAGAAGACTGGTTTTCAGCATTTTTCAAACAACTTAGTTGACCATCGATTCTTAGATGGCATCATAATCCAGAATTTTTCAAAATAGATCACTATTTCATGTCATTCTAATTTCCCTGACAGTTCCAGGTTTTCCAGGTGTGGGATAGCCCCGTAGCACGACCAATTTATAGTGCTTCAAACGAGAGCATCGCGGAACTGAGCCTTAGCCAATGCCAGCAATCCGGCTTATCGATTACGTCTTCCAGCATTGAGAAAGCAGCATAGGTGCCCCATGCGTTGTGCGACTGGCATGGCTAATCGCAAAACCCTACATTTTAAAAGCGCTGGAAAAATCGATAAACCCTGGCCGTCGTATGAACACCGGTTGGTGAAACGAGATTGGCGAAAGCCATTCGGCGATCGATTTTCCTTGTTGACAGCATCCAGAGAAGATCTCGTTCGACAAACTGAAACCCCTGATGTGACACTATCTTGTTGTTGTTTTGCTCGCTGCTGATGTCCACCTACCTACGAACCCAGAAAACCTAAAATTCCCCAATTTTTTTTTTCTCCAACCAACTTGCATCGCCCAATTTCCCCCCAAGGAGCAGCGCGAAGCCACTGCGCCATGTCAGCCTCGAAGCCCAGAGCCAACATGGCCGACGAGGGTCGCTCATAAGTGGCCTGCAAGAATTCGACCCTCAGCACTTCCGGCAGGGATGCACGGTTCTGAAGATGACCAATTGATGGTTCACTTCCTCCCTCAAATTGATCTCACGGCCGGAATGAGGAAATAATGAAACGAGTTATGGTTTATTAAGATGTCCACCGGATCCGTTCCGCCCATGGTCAAAGTGACGAACAATCAAAAAACTACGAACTGACTAGGCCTATAAACTATAAAAAAAAAATTGACTATAAAACGGAAACAAAATTTACCAACTGCTACTAATTTCAAATTTTTAAGGACGTTGTTGTTGTTGTTAGCAGATCGCCATTTTGGGACTTCAAACAAGGAGCATTCCAAGAAATTTGGCACACGTGAATTAAGCTAGGCCAAGGCTACCCGACAAGTCTGCAATTTCAGCCAACTGGTTTCCACCAAGAATCGGCATTGCCGAACGCAACTCGGTCTGGGGGGTGGCATGAAGGCGCGCTCCCAACATGGCTCTTTTCTGGCACGGAGTGCCAAAATAAACAGAGGAAACAACCTTCTAATCGGGCGCATGACCTTCGCACTTCCGGGTGCCCGCTAATCAGGAAGAGTTGAAGACCAAGCGAGGGTCACCTTGGCGTCAGCGCTGTTAGTCCGATCTGATCAAAAATGCTTTCAAATGGTCCCTAAAATAAGGGGCCGTCCATAACGGACGTCACGGACTGACTGACTGACAAAACATTGCAGTGGCCGGAGAACAATTGGTTAATTAGATAAGTGATTGGTCATTTAATGGGAGGAAATTGGTAATTAACAAACTTCGAAACGAAAAGGTGACTTCCTTTGACGACAATTTGATTGTACAAAAATGCTCTGTGAATTAAAGGCAATTTCCTGTTCCTAATGTCTCTGCCATGAATTTCCATGACTAATGGCACCTTAATCTACGTTCAATTCAGTACGTGAAAGCAGACGTAAGATTCACTTCAAAACTCACTATTCCCTGACTTATTCCTTGACAATTTCAGGTTGTCCAGGCCGGTATCATGTTGCTATCGAGCGCCCACTTGTAGTGCAGACCCGCAGTCGTGCAAGCCCTGCCGAGCAGCATGCTTG
>JAQIXS010003300.1:0-18584 GCA_034700785.1 Rossiulus vilnensis
ATTGATACATTCATCATTTGGTAATTCATTACAACAAGTGGTTTTCAAAATCAATCATGGATGGAAAGGCCGAATATGGCCACTTATGGGATCATTTATGGGACTAGGAAGGGGACGAAACATTTAATTACCTGATATTTGAACATTTCGGCATTATGTGTTAAATGTTTAACAGAATAATTAACAGACCATTATTTTTGGATAAAAACCACTGAAGCATATTGATATATTAGATAAAAACGCCTGATATACTGAAATGACCAATTTCCTTGAATTGCGTAGTCTAGAAATTTATGCATGTATACATAATACATGGTTTTACAAAATTGATTTGAAAACAGCAATTTATTGATTTTTTTTCAATAAATGAACTGGTTCTTTACAATCACTACACGCAGAAACAAGTGTTTAAACTGAAAGCTGTTTATCATCTGTGGTTACTTAACACTGAAAAAATACGAATAGTAGGCTAAACTTAATTGCAATCAATTCTCAAATTGTATAGTTTTGCGATGCATTTTACAACCCAAATTTATTTTTTGAGCATGAGATCTTTACAAACTAATACAAGCTAATAACGTCAAAATTATTTATCCCTTGTATGCATTATAATAACAAATTATGGTAGACATCAACAGTGCTTAATTAAAGATTAATTTCTTATTATCCGGAATAAGTGAATTACTAATTTTACGTAATCAAACATATATTCACATTGTCTTGCTGGTTACAGGTCCAGACATCTGTTTCTTGAAAGGTTTTGATCGTCTGTAGGTTTCATCTAAATAACACTGGGAAAGTTACTTTGTGTTCAAATCTAGGATGTCCTGAATTGCTTCTACCAATCGCAGTTTTTTTTACTTCTAAAGGAATTTTCCAGAAACAAACAGCAACCCGCACCATTTCCTGTGCATTATGTGTTGCAAAGTATACATATCAAGTACACGTGTTTCAATTTCACTGAATATTACATATTCCTGTTTACAATCATGTATGATTTGAAGCAGGATGTTAACCCCGACTTGGTCTGCATTTATCGAGTTGGATACTAATTTTCGATTTAATTGCCGGAAACCAAATCAAGAAAAATTTGGTTAAGGAATTATGGTGGTCAAAACCACGTTTCTGCTGAGAACTGATATAACTGAATATACAATTCACTGATTTACTATACCTCATATAATCGAGCTTCCACTGCACATGGCAAACAATAAATTTGGTGAAAGTTGTGCTATAAAAGATTGCAGAATAACAATTTTGCAAAATTTCGAAAACATTTCAATTTCTCCAAAGTTGTGCAATTTTTTTTAAATTTCTCGAAATTTTCCAAAAAAAATTATTCTAAGAACCATTTCCCAAATTCAAATTTTACACAAACTGTGCTTAAAGCATTGCCAAAATTTAAATTCCAAGCAAATTTGAAACCAAAATGTTATTATATAAATGACAAACGCATAGTGTTTCTATAGCAAGCTGCTTGGAAAATATTTAGTACACTTTAGGAAAATTTAGAACGCTTACGAAAGCAGCACTAATCACAAATATGAATCTTTGTTTGAGTTTAATCAAAAACTGTTAATAAATACAACTAATAAGGGAATGCAAACGTCTCAAATGATGTAATATATCTTGCATTTTAGTCAGCTTTTCTTAGTAAATTGTCATCAGACTTCAGAGGAGATTATTCTATCTGAATTTAAAATAATGTTAACCCCAAACTGAAGTCCCAGTTCAGTTTAGGTTAATCCAGCACATATAGAAGCATATACAGTAAACATGAAAACAATACGGGATTATAAATGTACATTAATAGTCATTGCATTGCAGCCTGTATCGTTGGTATGCGAGAACCCAATTTGTCACTATGCAGTTGTTTTTGGAACGGTGTGCCAGGTTATCATACTTTTTCTGCAGCAGTGCCAGTTGTCTTGCAAAATCCCCGGAGTATGTGGTCGTGTTTGGATATGAGTTGAGGTTTTTTGCTGCAATTTGTGCGATTTTTTGGTCCAACGTCTCAATGTTATTCTCTACTGTGTCCACTCTAGTTACCAATTTTGCAGATGCAGCTTTTGATGAGGCTAAGAGAGTGACAAATCTGGCTTCCAAATTGGTGATTTTACTCTCACATTTGGAGTTCATTTCTTCAGCCAGGCTGGCAAGAGAATTCCTCATTTCTGACCGAATCTCTAATCGCAGGATGATTTTTAGGTCTTCCAAACTTTTATATACATCTTCAAGTGTTTTTAGCAATATGGGATCCTGATTCGCACTTGCTGCCTCTGTCTGGGAGCTTGGTTCAATGGTGGTGGGTGAATCTGTTTCCTTATCTGGCAGAGGCAAGCTTGATGTTGGCACACAGTAGCGTGCATTGGACCTGAACCCTTCCGGGCATGTTAAATTTTGGGAATCTTCAAAGGGTTGCACTATTGACAAAGATATACAAAGCATGATGACCCATGCTTTCTCTGCACTATTGGCAAAGAATACAAAGCATGATGACCCAAAATGTCAAATGCTTGTTATTTATAACGGCAGCCATTGCAAACAAATACTGATCTTCAGCCTGAAACTAACATCGCAATAAGTCTGTGTTAAGCAAAGACAACTACTGACTACTGTTAATATGCACAGTTAAGTTTGGATTTGTCCGGGTAAAAAAGTTGAATATAGCCACATATGGGATGATGTATGTCACACCTGACCACTTATGAGCAATATATGGCCATCTATAAGACCAAATAGCCTATGACCATATAGGCCATTTGGTTGATTTGGATTTAGCTATATATGGACGCATATGGCTAAATCTAATTTGTATATACATACATATATGAGTATATAAATGTCCATATATATTGGATTTATCCATATATGTCCATATATAGCTCAATCCAAATCTGCCAAATGGACTTATATGGCCATAAATTTAAAATTAGCTATAAATGGAAGTATATGTCCATGTATAAAACCAAATAGCCTATGGCCATATTGTTCCAATTGGCCGATTTGGATTCAGCTATATATGGACGTATATGGATAAATCCAATGGACCTATATGGCCATAGGCTATTTGGTCTTATACATGGCTATATACTATCATTTATAGATAATTTTAAATTTACTCATTTATGGAATACATGGTCAATATGGATATTATGGACAATTAATATATTATGGACATTTACAAACATATAGGCACATGGCTATATAAGTCCATCTGTGGCCATTTGTAGATTTACTTCAATTAAATATCTTGATATGTATGGTTATATTGGAATAGACATGTATGGTTATATTTGAAACAAACTATTTAAGCAATCCTAAGTTGTAGCCTGTATATTTACACACAAATGTGCTTTTAAATACAATTAATATATTAAAATGAAAACCAAAGGGGAAAAAATCAATTCGACATTATTAATTTGACCCTATAATTCATTATACAAAATCGTTAAATAACAAAAATTGATGGAAATCCGTAGTCAAAATGTATTGAAAACTGTGATTAGTAATTCACGATTTTGGCCTTTGCGCTATAAAGTCCAAACTTGGCCACAAATGGACTTATATGGTCATATATGTTGTTACATTCTTAAACAGCATACTGTACAGAGTATATCCAGCCATACATGCATTGCAAGTGACTGCATTTTGCTGCAATTGCCACGTTGATAATAGGTTTCGTTTATATTGTTTGGGTTGCTTGAGGTAATTTTTATTAAAATGTCGTATACACATTTTCCACACACATGGAAGTATATGGCTGAGATGAAATACCAAAAGACAAAGATCATGACGAAATGTTTGAACAGAATACGGCCTACCTCAAAAAGCGATCTCATTTAATCACAAGTTCTCTGTCAGAGACTGGAGAGATTACTAATTAATCAGCTTGCACATATGACAGTCTTATCCCAGTGACAACATGTTTTTTAAACATTTTTGTGGCTTTCTTTTCTTGCATCCACTAACCAATTACCCTTTGGGCTTTCGGACTTTGGGACAAAGATTGGTAAATTTTACTGCATTAAACTTTTCCTTAATCGGAAATGTGATTTGGTTTCCTTTAAAATCTGAACGATTGACACTGCGCAGGCATATCTGGGCATATCTAGGCATTTGTTCAATAAAATTTACAAATCGCTGGATTTTAAACTACTTGGAATGTCGACGAAGTGAGCGCATATTTGTGATAGGGATTAAGGATTTACTAAAATATCCAAATTTAAAGGACTTTTTGACACTTTTTATAAACTTTAAAATGCAGATTATGGAAGATTGTGGATGATCAGGAACCAAACGCTACAAAATAGGCAATGTCCTGAAATAAACAAATCTGAGAGGGTCGAGAAAATTCCAAAATTAAAAAAAATTACATTTTTCAATATTTTGGCGAAAATTTTCTTGTTTGATAGGTTTCAGGTAAACATTGCATGTTCATCGCCCAGGAGTTTTTGCGCATCTGTTTTGAAGGTAAATGATTGGGGGAATTCTGGGTGTGAAAATCAGAATTTCTTTTTATAAATATCCTCTAATTACAAATTATTTCATTATATTACTCTATTTGATTCTATAATAAAGACTATCGCTGGTGCTCACTCCCCTTAACAAAACGCAATAATTAAAATGTTAGCTTTAATTAAAGTTACTGTTTCATATTTTCAAGTTATGGACCATGTTACTAAGGTTCAAAGTACATAGCAAGAGACGACATAATATCACTATAGTTACTGGCATGCGAAGGTCATAATTCTCATTTTTCCTTCTGGCTGAAAATTTAAGTAAACCAGACTTCCAGTTCATCAGCCAACAAGAGCGAAGAAAGGAGCAAGAAGCGTGTTTCACCAGCAATGGATTTTCTAAGAACATGTCTTTTCATAGCAGTTATTAGTGTTTGTATTGGTCAGAGCAATGAACAATGCATATTCTACGCGGAAGATGACTACATAAGCTGCTCATATGTTCATGACCAAGAAGGTACCAACCAAGCATTGACGTTTATCAGAGAGAAACATAAGGCTTCCCAGATCATTGTTGAGGATAGTGACATGGCAAAGATACCAAAAGAATTATTTGCATCGCAGGATATTAGACAAATCACATTGTTGACATGTAATATGGAAGGAATACCCTTCTCGTGGATTAGCCCAGTGTGTGGAGTCTTGGAATATTTTGCGATTTATCATGCAAATATTGGAAATCCCATCATTCCAGCTGGCGGGTTTAAATGTTTCAAGGAATTGCGAGAATTAAACATAGTGAACAGTAAAATCAAAACGATAGACCCGGAGGCATTCAAAGGCCTTATTAATTTGAAAAAATTGGATCTTTCTGAAAACGAACTGGAAATTTTGGATGTAAGAACGTTTCAGTACTTGAATAAGCTCACCGATCTCAGTTTGTACAAATCTCAGTTGACATCACTCGAGGAAGGCTTGTTTGATCCAATAAACCAATCAATCGAAAGAATTTTTCTGGCAGGTAAGAAAAAAACTTAAAATTAGGCTTTAATCGTTCTAGTTTTGTTTGTGCAAAAATAAATAAAACTCAATAAAATGCTCCTCTAATTATTAGAATTAATGACACTAAATTGCATGCTTTTGCTGTTATTAAAAATCTTCCTCGAATTGTGTTAGATAATTTTCGATTTGGTAAACAATTTAAACAAATTTAAGTTATTTTTAAGGTTAATACATGACAGTTTAATGTATCGATGGCGTGGAATGATTATCTCGGACTCAATAATATATTAATATTTCATTGTTTACTTAACTTATTTTATTTACCTGCGTTATTTACTTTACTTCTTTATTATATTTGTTAGGAAATCCACTACATTGTGACTGTAAACTGCAGTGGCTAAAAGATTGGATCCACATGAAATTTATGAATAAAACACACTTTTCCTACATATCCTACAGCGAAGGGTATCACAAAACAATAACCCCAATCTTAACCTGCTACACACCAGAGCAGAAGGACTTCGACGAATTTAACTTTTGTCACGTGGTAGCAGAATGTACACCAGAAAAGGCTTTTTCTCACAATATAGAATTGCTTACTGCATTACTGGAAGACGCCATGCCCAAACCTGGCAAATGTCCAATGAAGAAATTTCGAGTTGTCCTAGACATGATGGAATTGATGTCAAACATCTCTGAATTCAACTACTTCAAATAATTAACCTCTACATATATATTTAGTGTTTTTTCAACCAAATTACGACCTTTTCTAGCAAGCTACAATAAAATTCTTTGCTAGCTAAATCAATTTTTTTTGTAAATTTGCCCAAGCGTCTGTATTGTAAACTTGTTTTGGAAGGCATTTATCAATCCTCATAAATATTTATTTTTTTGAGATTTTCAAGTTGGGTTTTAAACAGATACGTTAAAAAAATACAAATTAAGGAAACATTTGTGGAAACTTCACAACCAATGCAATTAAAATTTCATTTTAGATATTAGAGAAAATCAAATTTCTAATATGATTTGAAATGTTTGCATTTAAATGTAACCACGGATGATGTAAAATAAAATAAAATTTTGTTTTTACTTGTCTTCATTTGTTCAACAGTATTGCAGTAAACAAATGCCAGAAAAGTTGTTGCAATGGTTGACCTCTACTACGTTTCTACTCAGAACTCATTATTTTCTACCACTTCAGCAACATATTAACCAATACTTGGCGGCACTATTTTAATATAGATTGATTCAGAAACATTGCGAAATACTACTTTTAAGGATGACCTATGCTATACACATTTATTTAGAAGAATGAAGTTAACGTTAATCTGAATACTTTTCACCAACCTCATCAATTTATACATGTACGCAATATTTTCGAATTCAGGATAGTTTATTACCAAATTAAGTGCACTAATGACTTCTGTGCTCGATTAACAGGCATGTAAGTACATGTATCGGATCATTTTAAGCCTTTCTTGATCTTGAACCCTGTAAGAGAAGTCCATACCAAGATTTCGCAGCATTGACCTCTGGCTTATGCTTCTTAACTAACTTCAAACAACCGTAAATCTATAAAATGGTCAAAGATAAGGAAGATGTCATGCTTTGACTTATAAAAACAGCTGTACCATATTGATTACACATTGAATCTGCTAATTAAATATAGACTAAGCGTTGTGCATTACATGCATAATGTATTAATATAAGAAATAAAGTTAATTTTAAATAATTCTTTTTATTGGTTAAAATAATATTGAAAGTACATTTATAAACATCATCTGCATATTTTGGATGTTGTAGAGTAAGCATTTTGCTAAACATTACTGTTGAAATAAGATTCTCACAGAATAATTAAACATAATTAACGTGGAGCACACCAATCACACGTCCACTCAATAAAGCCTCGGTTTGCTAACTAAGTGGTTGGTCAATATGTCGGTCGTAATATGGAGATCAATTCATATCAATACAAGTCTACATATCATATCAATATCTTGTTCTTGCGGATGCAAGAACTTTCCAGGAACATTTACAACTCTCGTCTGCAATCACTAAAGGAAGGCTTGTTTGATCCAATAAGCCAAACAATCGAACAAATTTCACTGGCAGGTAAGATCACCATACAACAAAGTTCGTTTTAATCCTTGTCGTTTTATTTGTAAAAAAAGACTGCGTGGATCCACTAAATTGTATTCTATAAAACTGCATGAATGACACTAAACTGCGTTATTGCATTTGGCTTTTATACACGATGCTACTCAAATTGTGTTGAATTACTTTTGGTTTGAAAAAAAAACATTTTAAACAAATTTCAATTTCTCATTTTTAATCCAGAATGGAAAAATAAATATGGCCATATGATTATGTTATTTGTATAATAAATGCAATACCTGACATTGTATGAACCACACGTGTTTTTTTTGTTTTGTTTTTAAATTGCCACACATTTTTGAACTTAAATGAAGCCATATATGACTTATATGCCACAGAGGTTCATTTGTGGCTAATTTTGGATTTAACCACGTATGAAAAACTCATATATGTCCATAAATGCACTTTTCGCACTAGGATCATTTTTTAATGTATTTGCAATGTAACGATGATGGACAGTTATTAACAAAGACTCACTCATGAACTAAAACTAATTTGTTATGCATGCATCTGTTTTGTTTTTAAATAATTATGAAATGATAAGGATTTTTTTTCTCAGTTGGAATGTTTTAATTACTGTTTAGGTTACTATAAAATTAAATTAGGTTTTTGAAGAGAAAAGTGTCTTGAGTTTTTGTCGTGGGTGTATTTGTGATAAATTATAAATTAAATTGTTAAAATATTGCTGTTTTAGATAAGATTCCAAGGTGGCATAATAAATTATCACACATTTTAAAGATATTCAAACAAATGTTCGCTGACATCAACACTAAAATGTGCTCTCATTTGTTAATTGTAACTTTTATAAAGCACTGCTGAAACACAGTGGAGATGCCTTCTAAAACTTTCTTCTTATTTTTGGAGATTTTTTTTAGAAAACCCACTGAAATGCGACTGTTTGCTACAGTGGCTAAAAGATTGGACCCGCAGACAGTTTAAGAAGAAAGCAAACTGTTCATATAAGACGTACAGTGAAGGGTCGAAATCCAGTGTAATCACCGGAAACGCTTTTTTCTCATCGTTTAGAATTGCTCACTGCAATACTGGATGATGTCATTGCCAAAAAAAAATATCACGAAATCTTTGGAGATATTGGTAAGTGCCCTAGAAGTCAGGAAAAAGATGTTCAACTAGTCGAAAGTAAATTAACCTCGAAATATGTTTAGTGTTTATTTAGCCAAAAAATGTTTGTTTGTTACTTCTTAAAATTACAGTGAAACCTCACAAATTAACCACCATGCTATTTTGCTATGTTAATTTTGTTCAATATATTGACCGCCTGATACTGATCAAAGTTTACAAAACAAATGTACAAGATCAATATTAATTGTAACAAATTTGTAGAATATAATTTCCATGATGCATTTTCAAACACGATTTTAGTAAATTTAATATTGCACCATATTACACTGAACTGGTGTTTTATTTACTGATTAAAATTCACTATTTAATTTTTTAGAGCTACAATATCAATATTGATTTTAAAACATTGTATATAAGGCTACTTGTAATTTCATCCCGTAACGTCATATTTCACACTTATATTGGAAAAACTATCTCAATCATTATTAAATCATCATTAAATACATAGAATTTTTAAATAAAAGAGGTGATAAATAACTGTTTTAAGTGTACACATTTGGGGACATTTTTTATTAATGTTTATAAAAAAATTCATTTTTAATACATTGACTACCTTTACTGTATTTGAAACGAATGATAGTAAATTCTCGTAATAATTTCACTGTCAACATGCGTTGAATTGCATTGATCAATCCTCATAAATATTTATTGTGAATTTTCTTCCGATTGAATTTGAATAGATATAAATTAAGAGAACATTTACTTATATTTTACGACCAAATGCGATTAAAATTGCATTTTTTATCTCACAGAAAATAAATATTTAAGGTGATTTGAAATGTGCTTCTAAAATGAGATTTAGCCTACAAATAAATATTCCCTTCTGTTTTCAAATTCTGAAACTATAGGTTTTTTGGCTGTCCAACAGGATTGCAGTTCAGAATTAGCAGAAAAGTTGTTGCAATGGTTGGCCTGTATCAGAATTCTTCTCAGAAATCATTTTTTACTAAAGCTTCAGCAACATATTAGCCATGATTTAGAAACATGATCATGAACCTTCTTGATCATGAACCTTGTAAGGGAAGTCCATGCCCAGAATTCATAGTACCGAACTCTGGTCTAAGCTTCTTAACTTACTTCAAACTTAAGTCCTCGAACTATAAAACGTCATGGACAGACCAAAGTCAAGCCGTTTGCTTCGAATTTTACAAACACACAATTAACTTGTATTAAATTAAGCATCTTGCATCATCGAAGAAAAGTATTGCTTAATCACGTCACGATATCAACTTCTGTTATTGTTTAAATAACATCGCCAGTATAAGCATCATCTGCATAGTTTAGATGCTTTAGGATGAGCATTTTGTCAAAAGTTCTCTAAATTAAATAAGAAATAAACTACTTTCTTGAAAGTTCTATATGCATGTAAATCTAAAGTATATGTCTCACTAAACCCTAATTAAAACTTAAATTTAATTAAAACCATTTACAGGATCTGTCAGACGTAGAACTGCCACTCACACTCCCACATGTTGTGCAATGGAAGTGACGTCACAAGTAAATGGGGAGGGTGCCAAGTCAGGGCATATATACATATTTACACATGTCTACATGGTTAGTTAGGGCATAAAACACGTTATCTTCATGTATATAAAGGGTGACTCGTCCGTGAGGCATATATGACGTCATATATAATATGCATGCCATGTCACACATACAGGCCTATGTAACGTCATATTCTATACAAAAGTGCTCATTAAGTGCTTTTAAAACTGCCGCGAAATTTTAGCAATGACGTCATAAGGCGCTTCATCCCAAGGCCGTACTGCCGCGTGCTGCCTTCTGATTGGCCGATTCGCTTAGGCAGCCCTAGGCTCAAGTGCGTTTCGAAACGTCGCTGTTTTGGATGAGCTGGGTTTCTGCTAATCCCGGCTTCATAATTTCGTTGATATTCCAAACCAAGCAGTAAAATAAATCCCGAAAATCAGCTGTCAACGTATTTTTATATATATTAAGCAACTTTTGGTGAGTACGCGACGCAATTGCGTCCTATAGTTCGTCGTTAATTAACGAATGACCAGGGCTACGAAGAGCTGGCTATGGCAGGCCCTGTCTGTTGCTGCATTCGGTTTGCAAAAGAATTTCGTTTGTTTTCCCAAGTAAACAGGTTATTTAAACCTGAAACTGCATTGAACAACTCCGGAGATTCTACTGGAATCTCCCGTTCGCATGCAATGTCTAATAATAAGCGGTTTTGCAGCCAGGAACACGTTGATATGTGGTGAACTCGGATATAACGAATCTGGCTGCCAAGCAAGGGCAGCGGATTTCGCTATAACCGATTTTGCCTTGTTCCTCAGTTTTCTGTCAGATGGAAGTTATACAACGCCTTAACGCGGTTGCTTCTTGCTGACACAAACGGCTGAGATTTGGACTGGACTGTCTATGCGGACCTGGAAAGTCAGGGAACAGAAAAATGGTCAGGGATAATGACGTTTTTGCTCGAAAACCAGGGAAAGTCAGGGAGAATCCTGATGAAAACGCACCGAATTTTGAGCTGAATTTCAAAGAAACGTGCTCTAAGCACTTAAACAGGTTTTATTCAAAATTTCGCCTTGATTAGCAGTATATGTACTTCAAGGTGCTCTTCGATAGGGCTGGATTCCTACACCTTGTACTAAGCTTTGCATCTCCTCATTATTACCTCTTAACACCGGACAAACATGTAATAAACAAAAAGTAGCTCCAAATCAACATTCATGGACTGATTTATGGCAAATTTTCCCTACGACGTTGTCCTAGTAATAATGTAGAGTAAATGTTACATGTTAATATAGACAAACGTTCATGCTTAATTAATGGAAGTTTCGAAGAAATGTTCATCCGTCGTCTTAAAATGATGTGCAGTGTAAAAATGCAGTCTAAAATTAACCCATGAAACATATTTAAGACAAAGGGGCCGAAATTTCCCATCACATTCTCTACTACACATTAGAATTTACATTTCTGGGTGAGGGGGTTGGAACCCAGCCCTCACACAGAGTAAGGGCGCCTTAACACGTGCCAGTAGTTGCATTTTCATGGGTCAGGCTAGAAAGTTTTCGGCATTTTCACATTAAACAGGAATGCTGGTCGTCGTGTCCCATTCGAGCGTCTCTTGCTAATGTGTGCATTTTGAATTTCGGCATTATTTCTTTTGGTGCTTGTGAAGCTTGGCGATGTCACTTTGGTCTAGTTGCTGTTGATGACAGGTGTTGCAAAATTTCTCTTTTGCATAATGTTGTTTTATATCGCTTAGTCATTGACGACTGTGGAAAGCTATCAGTACATTGTTTGTATCCCTTGGGTGTGCAATGCGTTCAGTTTTAGATAGGTGTTTGCCAGACGTGCACTCGTATCACCCAAAAAATTGTCATTTCCAAAAAATATTATTTTTGGCAGTACCTTTATCTGTTGCTAATTGTATTAAATTTTCAGGGAATTTAACTAAAGCGTGCTGTTGGTGATAGTTTTATTCGAGAGAAAATTGACTATCGACGTTCTTTTCATTTCATAAAGTTAAAATAACGAAAGACTAAGAAAAATCAACTTTCCTAGCATCTGGGCTCCTCTTGTTTTATTTATCTGAGGTTAAAACCTGGGCTTAACACCCCTTATTTGCAATATAGATATCTGTAAATGAAAATTTCTAAAAAAAATATATAAAATATTCACTATTATATCTAAATACGATGCATCCCAGACATCCTATGCATCCTATATTTCCTATTTTTGTTTAATCATCATATATTTTTACAAAATATCCTATATTTTAATCATTTTATGAAGTCATTATTGACGTTTTCTTAGATTTTGACAAATTGTAGGTATCATTTTTTTTCCGTGCCTGTAAATCATTATATTTCTAAGCAAACTCCATACAGGAATTTGGCCCAAAATATAGGGTTGATAATCACGGTTTTAAAAATGCCCAGGATATTTCCTCAGTGGCCTACTTTTGTTTAGCGAATTATATGGCAAAATCCATGATTTATAATTGAGTTTTTCAAAGTTGTTCACCTACGTCGTTCTTATTAGTTAATGATATCCAAATTTGTCCGGAATTTCATTCCAAAATTCTTTGCGTGCCAAAAAGGCGTTTCATTACTCATTACGGTATTCCTCAGCCGTTTCTTGGAAAAATATGTGCCAGAATGCATCATTCACAATGACTTTTCGACATTTTTTTTTGAAAAATGGTTGGGAATTCTGATTTTGTACGTATTTTGAAAATTGTTTAAAAAAGCACCGCAGCAGTGAATGAGATTTAAAATGAATAAGATGATAATTTATCGTATATTTGTTGAAAGAAAACCTCCATTAAAATTACAGCGGACAGGTCGCGCGATGGGTGTCGGCATTTTGACATGTTTTGCGAGCGTTCCTTTTTGTCATTCTTTCGGGGATAACGTGGCTACTTGATTGCAGGTCTACCCTTTTTAAAACTAATTGCTTTCGTGTTTTGAAAACTAGTGCCGAATCATGATTGGTAACCTTTCCCGGCTGGAAATTTGGAAATAAACTTCAGGTTTGCACCTTTTTATTTCCAGTTTAGAATTATCACTGATGCACCCCCTGCGCCATGAATCATGACATAAAAACAGTTGGCCGGAACCTCGCGAAATCGTCGGGGATGAGGCGCGCAGTCCTGTTCGCCGCAGTTTGTTTTCTCGCTGGGGCTGCGGGCCAGGCGGGGAAGGCCAAGACGAAGGCGGTGACCGCCACCTTGGACGCCAAGTGGCAGGACACGCCGCTGGTCCTAGAAATCAGGTAAGTGTCTTATCGTCCCGGGCTGGTTTTGCGCGGAGCAGTTCGAGCTCCCGGTGCCTTAATTGCCGCTTTCTGTTTTCAGCGAATACCTCGCGGAGGAGAAGCCGGAGTACTTCTGGACGTTCGTCGACCGGATCTCAGAACTGGAGCCAGACTTTTTACACCGAGGCAAGTGGGCCGGGCTGAAAACGGGCTGCGAGGTGCGGGAAAGTGGTTGAGCATGACCTGGTGCCAAAAAAGGACAGTCCTGCTTCTCCTGATTGCTGAATTTCGGCGGTTTTTGGTCATGGAAAAACCTGGGAAGTCAGGGAATTTCAGTTGTAAAACGTCGCGGGAATCCATAATGGAAGGATTTTTCTGATTTCTTAAAATTATTCTTGTTAACGTTGCTTGGTTCCTGGAAAGTCGGGGATGGTCAGGGAAAATGACGTTTTTCCGAAAAGGGATGTGAATTTGCAGAGTTTAGCAAGCACTCTCTTATGGAAAGTCATGGAATTTCAGTTCGAAAACGTCGCGGGAACCCTGAATGAAGTGGTTTCTCTGATTTTTGTAATTATCATTTTTGACGTAAAACGTGACTTTTTCGCATCGCGTAGGCTCAGACCGGGAGCACTACGACTTGCTGCTGTCCGAAACGGCGCAGATCCTCTCGCCGGAGAAAGTGAAGTTGCTGGCGTTCGCCCTCTCCTTGCGCAGCTACTCGCCCACCATCGAGATGTTCCAACAGGTTAGTACCTGCGGCTTCCTAGAACGTCGGCGCCATCTTGTTGCTGGGAAGTTTTACCTCCACCCGTCGGAACATTTTTGTTGTTGTAAATTACGCAGATTGCGATGACCAAGAACCTGCCGGTGGAATGCTCGGCGGTGATTGAGGTGAACGCGGAGTTCACGTGCGACCCCATGGAGCTGGAGGCTCTGCTAAACAGCGCGCTAACAAGGTAGGCGGAATGTGATCCGGGAGCAGGTATCATCGATGAAAAAGTGGAAAACGACAGAATCAATGAAAAACGACGGGAAAGAAAAAAATGGTGGTGGAAAGTCTGGGAAATTTATGCGGCTGGTCTGGGAAGAGAATTTGTGAATTTCGGCACGAACCCTGACTGGGAGTGTTGCGCTCGAAGAACCTCTTTATCAAATTTGGTTGCGTATTTATTTTTCTGCTAGAAATCGGTCCCACACGTTCAAATTGGACCACCACCAGTCGGAAAGCAAGGAGATCCACGCGCAGCTGATCATGGTGGTGCTGTACGGGGAACTCGGCACCAAGGCATTCCGCGAGTTCCACTTCATCCTCAAAGAACAGGCGAAGCGATGGCACTTTGACTACGTCGTGCGCCATTACATGAAGGTGGGTTTCGGGAGACCTGGAAAACTTGTAATTGTCAGGGAAATTGGAGAGGCATGGAGTAGTCGGGGAAACATCAGGGAAGGGTGATTTTTGTTGAAAGAGTCTGGTGTTAGTCTTACATCCCGGGTATAAAAGTTGAGGCTGTGCATGTCATGACTGGCCAATCCCCTTAAGAAAAGTGTATGCCAAGACCTCAGGGCTCCCCCAGATCTGGAAAACCTGGGATTTTCAGGGAAATTGAAATAGTCCGGGAACAGGGATTTATGTTGAAAAAGCTGCGGAAATTCGTGATATAAGTCTTACATCCCGAGCATAAAAGTGGAATGTGGCCACGTATGGGGTTGTATGTGCCGCAACTGGCCATGAAGAGGCCTTGTGTATGTCCGCATGTTGACACCGCGAAGTACGGGGACTTTAGATAAAGCCATGCATGGAAAATACATGAAAATTACTGCTCAATTCCCTTAACATTTGGACGAGGATATAATAAATGGATTATAAGGACACATATGGGCATGTGTGAATATTCGTGGACATACATGTCCGTATAGGTCCAATTTTTGGTCTGGTCATACATGGAATAGGCCGTGTGTCCACATGTGACCCATTTTTGCTTTTTCTACTCGGGGTCGTATTCCCGCATTTTCTGCCGTCAGGGAAATTTGTTGAAAACAATGGAAAATCCAGGGATGTTGACAGTTTTATGCCCAGACTTACAAACCTTCGTTGAACTCCCTTGCAGGACAGGAGGACGCAGAAGGTGCGGCTCTCCGGCTATGGAGTCGAGCTGGCCATCAAGAACACGGAGTACCGCGCGCAGGACGACACCAAGGTCGAGTCGGAGCAAACTGATAGTGCCGACACCGTCGGCGGTGCCGAGCGGGACGAGATCGACGAAATGGGCGGCTTTGTCTTCTCACGACTCAAGTAGGTGTCGCCTTGAACTGCCTTTCCGCGCTGCACGTGGCTTCCACCTGATGAAAATCCACCTTTGCAGGACCCTCTACCCGCAGGAGTCCGGGGCACTGAACAAGCTGCGCGACCACCTGCTGAAGGACACGCAGGAGGACCTGGTGCCACTGAAGGTGTGGCAGGTGAAGGACCTGGGCGTCCAGGCCGCTCAGAGGATCATGGCGTCTCCCGTCGAGGAGGCCCTCTGGACCATGCGGGACATCGCGCAGAACTTCCCGCTGCAGGCCCATGCCCTGGTGAAGACGAAGGTGGACGAGAACCTGGAAAAGGAGATCCAGAAGAACCAGAACGTGAGTTGCGGCATCCGGGATTTGCCCGAGCCTGGGAAATTGGAAGGCGCAGAATAGTCTAGGAATAGCGGCTTGTGTATAAAAGGCAGGGAAATTCAACTGCGGTGTCACGTTTGCCTTCTGGTGGCGTTGGAAGGCGTGGAAGGAAGTTCAGGGAATGAATAGATATTCTGGTTGCAGAAAAGGTATGTCATGAACATTAGATGAAATTCAGGCCGTGGAAAAATCATGAAATGAATATTAGATGAAATTCAGGTCATGCTAAAGGTGCGAAAACAAATTCTGGTTGTGGGAAAGGCATATAATGTCGTAAAAGGAAATTCTGGGATGAAATTCAGGCCGCTGGAAAGTCCTGAAATGGAATTGGCCGTCGCAACATTGCCAAACCTGCATCTCTAGAAGCACGGAATTTAAATTTGTGAATTTTTTCGGTTAGATGTTCACCCAGCACCTGAGCCTTTCGCCATCCGACACGGCGCTCTTCATCAACGGCATCTTCTTCGACCCCGACGTCTCGGACATCTACACCATTTTGGACGTGCTGCGTGAAGAGCTGCGCCTCATCGAGGAGCTACATCGCTTGGGGGTCAAGGTAAGCCTGCCATCCCCAACATGGTTCTTGGAATTCATGGAAATATTGTAAAAATTTGTTCTCCGCTAGAATCAGCAAATGGAGAAGATTCTGTCGCTCGACTTAAGCGTTTCTCGCGAAGACTACGCGGTCGACATCCGGGACTCTGCCATCCGCGTAAGTGAAATACGATTATTTATCAAATGTTTTAAACCCAAAAAATCCTCGCATTATCAATTTCGAACGGTTTTTCTGGGGGGAAAACCCACGAAATCCATTTACGGTTAACAGTAGTTTTCTAAAAATAGCGCTCACTTGGCATTCCTTTCACCGCTTAATGAAAATTCCTATGCAAATTCAATAATTTAAAATTGTATTCATATTTTAACCAAAATTTCATTAATTGAAAGGTGGACGCGAAAGCCGTCTGTTGCGATGATGATTTTCTAAAAATGCTGCGGGCATTTCCAAAGCATTCAGAGGGTAAAATTAATTTTCAAAAATATTGAAATTGCGTGTCAACGTTATGTAGAAAATCCTTTTAAGAATTATTATTTTTCCGTAAGTTTTTTAAGGAATGCGCTGAATATTATCATTTTCTATCGAGTTTTTCGAGGTTTTTGCAAATTTTGTCTATGCGGGCTATCGATTGGGACTTATGAAAATATCTTAATTGATGGATTGAAAGAAGTTTGAAGAAGTATTTATTTTTAAAAAGGATTGTTACTCAATGGTATTAATTTAGGAATAGGTGCTTCAACAGCTTCCTGTCTGCTTTCATTTCAAGGATTTTCAAATTCATTTCAGTACCTCAATGACCTGGAGAACGACCGCGTTTACGCCGCTTGGCTGTCGAGCATCAACGACATCTTGAGGCCGACCTATCCCGGGCTGCTCCGGAGCATCCGCAAGAACATCTTCCACCTGGTGGCCATCGTTGACCCGAGCGAGCCCGAGTGCCGGGACCTCCTCAAACTTCTGGAGTCTTTCCACGTTCACCGGGCACCGATTAGGTGAGGTTAAAAGCATAGCATGGCTTTGGAATTTGAAATTTGTGAGATACTGATCGGTTCATATCCTAAGAATTTGTAATGCAAATTTTCAAAAATTTGCGGTAACCACAGGCACGAAATAAGACGAATGAAAAAGCGAAAAACGACAGAATCAGTGAAAATGTGAAAAACGACAGAATCAATCTCAAAATATAAAACGACAGAATGTATGAAAAAATGAAAAACCACAGACACAATGAAAATGAGAAAAATGACAAAATCTATGAAAAAGTGAGAAAAGACAGAATCAGTAATCAATGAAAAAGGCCAAATCGATGAAAACGTAAGAAATAACAAAATATAAAATTACAGAATCGTTGAAAAAGTAAGAAACTACAAAATTGATAAAAAATAAAAATAAAAAGTGACAAAATCTATGAAAAAGGGGAAAACGAAAAAATCAATAAAAAATAAAAGCAACAGAAGCGATGATAAAATGAGAAACAAGAAAATTAATAAAAAAATAAAAAACGACAGAATCGATGAAAAAGTGGAAAGCGACAAAATCAATAATGAAAAAACTGAAAAACGATAGATTCGTTGGGGGTAATTGGTGGGGGGGGGTCTGGCGCTTAACACCTTATGGTTTGGCACCCTTCAATTGTGGTATTGTTATGTTTTCCAGAATTGGTTTGTCGTTCGCTGTGGACCCCGACCCCGCCGCCGACGGCTTCACCAATGCGGGCATCGCCATGCTGAACGCGTTCAACTTCGTGGCTGATGAAAAGGGAAGCCTCTACAATGGGCTGTCCTTCCTGACTGATGTAAGCACACCTCCCGATGGCCGCTGGCACCACTTCCGGACGCCATTGATATAACTCCTCTCTTCTGCAGATTTATGCC
>JAQIXS010003301.1:0-18582 GCA_034700785.1 Rossiulus vilnensis
AATTCCCTAACATCGGGTTCGTGCAACCTGCCTTTAGCATTATGCGATGGATGGGGGGTGGGAAGGGGGACGAAAAAAAAAACTAGAGCGGTTTTGTTCCTTCATCTTTATCCCCTCTGTTATAAAGCGAGCAAGTGGGGCAATTATCGTTCCAAAGGCAAGGGCAATAAGACCACCTGGGTCAAGGCCAGAGGGGGGCTTCCACGAAGAGGGGAAATAAAGGAACGCCTGCTCCGAGAGTTGCATCACTCGGCCACATGCTGGACAGCACATAGTGACCTAAATGGTTTGCGCCAATGAAAGCTGGCTTTGGGCCCTAACACCAGGTCAGGGAGGCACGACCCCTAGGCACCTCGGATTACGTGGCGAGTGTCTGGAAAAACTAGGAAGTAGGCCATGGTCAACGAGTGAGCTCCTGGGCGAGGTCCGAGGAGGATATTGGCCTCCCTGCATGGGGCCCCTTGCTTAGAAAGGTAATAAACAGGACTCAAGTTTTAGCAGGTACGTGTAACATCGAATTTAGGCCACTAAGACCAAAAGAGCAATGCTCTCCGTTGACGCACACGGGGAGTTCGCCGACCACGGAGTTCAACAAGGGCCATGAGGCCCATTCCAGAGACATGCAATTTCCCTATGTCATCTTGTCTAGTTTATTCAGCATAAAGATTCCCACGCATGATATGACAAGAAATTTCAAACGTGGCAAGGATCACCCTAGAACAACATTTTTTGATGAATCTACCAACAAACTATGCAGGCAGCAAATGCAAACTCACGGTGGCGTGTATGCATTGAATGTTAAACAAGATGTTTCAAAATAGGAAGAATTAAATAGACAATCAATATGACAAAAACTGAACCCCACAAGTGCCTGTTGGGGACGACTCTTGAAAACCAAACAAAAGGAAGACAAGCTTTAAACAACCCATTCACAAAAAGGAGCTGCAACAAAACCTCGTTTCCTTGTTACATCTTGAGTTTTTTTAAATGTGTTTTTAAGGTGAAACAACAGCACTTTGAAATATAAAACAGAAAAAAAGCATTAAATGCACATAGGGCCTACACGAATTTTTAATGAGCAAGGTGGATCTATCAAAAAATCACTGCAAAAATATATGAAAATGGCATTGGATTAGTTTAAATCCAAGTTTCACATGCATGCAAAATCTTTGAAAATCTTTTGAAAATTATGGCAGAAATAATAAAATACAAATCTGATATTCTTAAAATGGCACAAAAAACTGCCAAAAATTAAAATAAGGAGAACGTTTTAACTATGTTGGAGCGCTGCTCATATTATTAATTTACTCTAGAAAGCCTTTCGGCATGGAGTCGATTGGCATTTTATAAAAAAAAAATTGAAAATCAGGATGAGTAACAAGGCAAAGTTGTCTTAATTACACACGCTAATAAAAAAAACGTGCAACATTCTCTTTTATAGGTTGGTTAAGCAGTTTATTACTGAGAACATCGGAAATTAAGTTTTTTTAAAATTCAAATAAATTTCTGTAGAAGACTCGATCTTATGGTGACGGATTAGTTAATGTCCGTATAAATTAAAAAACCGAATGTATTATGATGGGTCAAAGTGCAAAACAATTTACTTCCACCTGCTATAAATTCCCAGGTATGTTCACATATATATTTGCATGCATAATTTCTAAATTGCCATGTTTTCGATTATTTGCCAATTTCATTTCGCGATTTCACCTATAATCAGGAGCCCACTGAAAATAGCCTAGGTTTCATCTTCCCTAATAACCTCTAATGCACCTGTTATCTAGGCGAATGGTTATCGAGTTGATCATAAAAAAATACTTTCAGCTTCAATAGCACATTGGAAGCGAAATTCAAGAACGTCAAGCGCATAATTTGTCATCAACACGGACGTAATATAATGGTAGCCACGAAAGCACGATGTTTCAAAGTTAAACATTTTACAATGTACATTGATGAGCTGGCAAAACTAGAATAAGCAATGTCGACAGTTAACACTTAGAAATAGCTACACATGATACTCTTACTCTCAGCGCCTAGTTCAAGGGCAACGAGACAGACAGAAGCGAGGTGTGAAGATTTCTTCCAAATCTTGCCAGACAGAAAAAGAACGATAAGGGAGGCTAAAAATACCGTCGCATCTTAAGTGCACGATCTTGCCTAAAAAGCATCGTTCTGACAGTGGGGTAGGTCATACCATGCATCGTATAGCATTGCATACTCACGAATTCAGAGCCCTTTCCTGCAGCCCACGGTGGAGATAGACCTCACTCTCGTAACGACCTTCTGATACCGGAGTGTTCGAAAACTGCACCGGTTTCACTCTCGATGCCCGGCTTATAATGCAACGCGGGGATGAAGTCTCCACCAATGTAAGACAGTCGGGGGAGGGCGAAATACCTATTAAATAGGTCACGGGGGCTTCACTTTCTACAGTGGGGGATGGAAAAAAACTAGACGCCACTTGCACAATGAGGAGGGGGAGGTGGGCGCATTATCGCTCATTATGCAAGCAAAACCTGCACCAAGCACCGGCCTTGCATCTACTTATTTGAAAAGAACAGGAGGGGATGAGGGATGAAACCTGGTATGCACTTGTTTAATCGAACCTTGCGATGCTAGGCACCCCAGGCTGCGCATTTCAGGCAATTTGCACGGAGGCCAAGATAATTTCTATGCAAAACTGCGCATTACGCAGGTTAAACAGAGGGCAACGACCACTTTCAAGGTGGAGGTCTAGACGTGCCGACGTCATTTTAATTAAAATGTCTTCCGAAATTTAAGGCGAGACAAGCGTGACAAGTTCCCTTGAATACACCAGAAACAAGGAGCTTAAAAAATCCCGACATCAAGCTAGAAATTGGAAATTTTGAAATCAAATTGTAGACCCATTTACTGTAAGAGCATCAAGGTTGAAGCAAATTAACACTTAGCTGCATAATGAATCAACGAATGGTTCAGGAAGTTTGCCCTAAAACATTTAAACGCATTTATACCCTGAAACAAATTTAAACGTAATCTTCATACTGTAGATTTTTTGTCTGAAACTCATTCTCTTAGTAATAGTTTATTTTCATGGGTGTTGAACATAAGGCTTTTTAAGTTTATTCAAAATTAATTTGACAATGTTATTCTACTTTAATATTTTGATTAATTGAGAGAACAGAAGATATTCTGTTATCACTTGGTTGACTTCCCTAAATACAGTGTAAACAAATTGCCAATGATTGGATAAGAAGTTTGGGCCCATTCTGAAATATCAAACTACATTGACGGTCAAGTCATTCCAACTTAACACCTCGTGATTCATTCCTTGCTTATCTGCCAGACAATCAGGCTTTTACACTCGCGAATTCTTCCTTTGGATTATACTATGACCTAATGATGCTTATCCAACTGACCCCTGAGAGAGCCACCTATACCTCTAGACAGATGACCGTCCTATCTTAGACGACCTATTCAGATTCTCTGGACAGGGCTCCCTATTGGCCATTGGCTTCAGACATGAGTCTCTGCACACGTGTGGCGAAATGCAGTTCCCATCATCCCATCCCATGGGTATCTCATGGGGCTTTTTACCTTGAAGGGATGAAGGTAGACGGCTAAAAAACTAGGTCAGTGTGATTATGTTGGAGGGAACTATAGAAAAGAAAGTGCTGGCATTGCTCATGTATGCAATAGCACGTACCTATCCTATGGCTCGGTTAAGTAAGGGCACAAATGCCAAGGGTTGGAATAACTAATGGGGTCTTTGACTCTAGAAACCCTCCCAATTTTTTTTTCTCATTTTTATGACAGGTAGAGTGGTAGACAGCTTGTTTCATACTTTCAGCAATGGGTATGCAGTGCACAAGAAAAATTGACCCTCCTGCCTTCATAAAACGTGTAGCAGTGGGAATTTTCGCAAAAAATGCATTTCCATAGTCTGCAGATAACATGGACACGCCAATCCTATGTTAACAATTAATACTGTTGGGTACATTTTGCAAAAACATACTGGCACAAAACGCACTAATATGGGAAAAATAATTCACCAATGCATCAGCGCCAAAGTTTAATTCAAATTGTCAATGCAAAAGTGCATGGTGAAACAGTCCACTGTCATTATCATCATTTATAAATTTGATGAGGGAATATTTACTTCCTCAGAAACTCAACTTGGTTACCATTATAACCTAACCTTATATGGATTACCAAATGAATTCCGGAATGTTGGTTATCTGATAAGTTTAAGAATAAAAATTATTTAGCTAATTTTTTTTTAATTTTTTGTTCTGCATATTATACTCATTGGTAATAATGCTAGTATAATTTCAAATTTATCGTTGCACACCTATTAATGGTGAGAATGCAGTTAGGGCCGCGAAGGTCATTACAGCAATAAATGATGGCAAGATTTTCCCGTACAGCCTAAATAGCAGTTATAAAGTGGCTTGAATACCAGTTTTCAATAGAAATTAAATTATCTACGACCAGCTTAAAGTGCAACCCCCGTGTCATTTTCATTAAAAACGCTAAACAACCAATTTGAGTATCAAGACTGATGGATATTTCAGATTAAATGTTGCATATATTGACATACAAATTTACCTTTTCATAGTAAGCTTCTTAAACTTGAATTCAATAGCGCATTTGTCATGAATAAAAATTACTAATAATATGGCTTGCTAATTCCTAAAATAATTAAATTCCTTAAGATAAAAATTGAACACCGGTACTGCGACGTTCCATAGCTATGAACATACTGAAAGCTAGACAGTACTTGCCCTTCCCAAGGTTAACAAATGTAAACCGAAAAACGTTCTAATATTGCAGAAATTATTCGCTATTCTTATTATTCGTTAGTTTTAAAAGGCGAACAACTCGACTAGTTTCATTATTAATTACTGAACTGATGATTCATTTCAAACATTTCTTACCACTAGCAATCCTTGATGCACAGAAAAAACACCTCCAACCAACACAGTCGCCGAGCTAGCAAAGAAGCTGACAAGCGATCGCCGGTAGGTCGCTTAAGGTCATTCCGCGTGACAGTTTGGCTTGACTACAAAGCTCCATCTCATAGGGGGAAACAAGTAAAATTACGTAATAAGAATCCTTTGATACTATTGCGCTGTTGTCTGACACCATTACCAGCAGCGCGGAATCTTTGGCACATGCCGAACGCCTCTACGCTTTTTTTTTTTTTGCAAGAAAAATCAATTCACTGAAATATTGAATTTCCGCATTTTAAAATGAGATTGGAACATTGCGTTTTATAATACGTGAATCTCGGAATGCACTTTTAACCACAATAGACATAAGTAAAAATGTTAAATTACGTAAAAAATTAACATGTTAGATAGCGGGCATGTACATGTATGTTTTGGCGCGAAAAATTCCAAATTAAAAAAATTATAATTCTGAAACCTGGTGAGAATCTACATGTAAAGCACGGGCATGGATGTTAATATGATTGGCAACTTGGCATGCTGTTTTAAGAAAGCTAGTACTTGTATACTAATCGTTAATTATTATCAGACATATTTAATATTTTTTTTTCATAATAAATTGTGAACGCACACCCAATTAAGATGTACAGAATAGTGTATCAACTGCCAGGTTCATCCTGGCAAATGCCTAGGCGTAATGATTAATAATTTGATTTTATAATTTGAAAATGTTCAATTTATAATAAAAAGAACGCTTATTTAATTGTTATAAATAAACGGGACATTTTCAAATTCTACACAAGAAAAGGTTAATCAATGCCATGTTTAAGGTCTATAGTACATCCGAGCCATGAATTAAGTAAAAGAAAATGACGAAGTGCTTCTTTCAATTACATGTAATGTAATGTCAAAGCGAAAATTTTCGAAAAAAAATTATCAGAAATTATGGATTTTATCTTCGATTTCTTTTCGATCAAGCACATGTGTGGAACGCTATAAGCAATACAATTATTAAAACAGAGATTGCAAATCATAGATTTTTGCATACAAAAGTTGTTAAATATTAGTAATTAATGGAACGCAGTAGCCATAATTTTTGAAAACAATTATCACAAATCAAGCTTATTGGAATAAATTTGTACAAAATTTGCTCATAAATATTAATTTAAGGAATGCTGCAGACGAAAAATTGATTTTTGCCTTATAACTTGGTAAACGATTCAAACTTGTGAAATCCCCTTACTTTTCGAACAATTTACAAAATTCCCCAGATTATCCCAGTCAATTAAACAAAAACCCTGACTTGCACAGGATTACCAGATTCTGCAGGAACCCCGTTAATATTTGAAGTAAAAATGCGTATTTTTTTTCATGGTGGCTCAACATCTAAGCCTGCAATTTATGCAGTTTCAAGAAAAACAGTACTGATAAAATTATGGGTTTTAACTTCTGTATTTTAATGTTTACTTCTACAAGTAGTAGATATTCGAAATGATCCAAATCGTGAGATCGCCACAACAAACATAAGCGATGCTAAAACAAAATAAAAAAGCCTACTGCGCCGTAGGCAAACTATACATAAGTAGGGAATGCTAAAATGTTTTCTGATATGTGGCAAACGGTACAGTCCGAATTCCCAACTTCATAGAATATAAAAGCTCGAACAATGTCACAGATTCTGCAAACGAGGAACACCAAGCGTGCTAAAGCACTCACAGCCCACCAATAATGGAAGTCGGTTTAAACAGCTTAAATACATACACATGAATATATATATATTTATACAACTACGCGAAAATTAGCTTTAACACCAATGCGTTTTTATCCGTTACAACACTGCTAAAGTATGGAAAAGATGACAAATTCAAACTTTCCTGATAACATAGATGTAGCACCTGCAGACTTTTCATGACATTTTCCTTTCATTTATACAATTATATTAAATTTTGATTGTAGGCATAATTTTAACACAAACATTATAATATTAATAAAAATAACTTTATAACGTTCTAAATACTGAGGCCTGTAAAACAGTCGCATACAATGCAATACTAGGGACATGAAAACCATTTTTCAAACGCCTAATCCATTTGGTAAAAGTTGGTTTCTAATGGCATATCTCATGTTAAAGTACCATTCATTGTACAACAGTAGTAAAACATACAGTTTGGAAGATCAGTTTCTTTTTAAATATTCACATAAAAATATTAGCCAATTGTCAAATTGTGAAAATCCAGGATGTGTAAATTGCCATTCTCCCTTTATTATGGTCTACAAGAACATTACTGACACATTTAGAGGAGGAGTTTGGAAACATTTTAAATTATTAATTTGTTATTAATTATTTCATTCCTCTTTGAACTAAGAAAGTTTACCTAATAAAATACTAGAACATTTTTATAAAAATTATTGTGACTCTTGTGACCTTTAATTTTGAATGCTCAAGTTATAATAGCAACACCTTGGTGTCTTTGTACATGAAGAAGGTCCATAAAAATACCAGAATAACACAATTGGCTTGATATTCACACAAGTCATGATTTGCCCAAAAGCATTCGCCTGGCTTTCGTTAGGATAAATCCTTTCCATTTAAATTTGATTCAATTTTCTGAGCATAATTTCATGTTGCCAAAACTGGCATAAAAGCATATGATTGCTGGAAAAAGCATATTAAAACTGAAGCTGAAATATCACACATGCAGATTGAGAGCTTAAATAGCAGCACCTTGGCAGATTAGTTAAGAACTGCCAGAAGAGCCAACGCTTGGTCGTTGATTTCGATCAGGGCGGGTAGAAGCTCGCTGTGAGAAATCCCGAACCACCTCATTGAATGTTTCATCTATAGGAAAATGTACCATCATTCTCATTAAACAATTATCTGGCAAGCTTGATTCTATTAGTAGAAAAAGTTCACAGGATTTCTAATGTTCTCAGATCAGTTTACAGCTTCAAATTTGTTACTTTTTTTAATTGAACTGAATATTCACGATAACTGTCACTTAATTTACATCGGCTTATTGAGTTTGGTTTAAATTCATTCGTAGACATTCGTTGCTGTGAAATGGAATGCCCCAGAGAATGTAACGTATAATGAACCTCAAAGGCATTTCAAAGCATGCATACCAATAGAATGATTATGACATAAAAAATAAGTGTTGCAAATTGTACTTACAGCGTGACAATATCTGCATTTGCATTTTACAAAAAACCCACCAAATTAAAAAAAAATAATTGATGAACATTCCACAACACTTTGGTTATGAATGCAATTCGCATTATATGCTTGCATAAAATTATAAATATTAAAATATTACTTTATAGTTTGACAAAATATAGATAAACTATAAAGATTTGCTATAAAGCAATACTGGCAAAATTGCAATGCTCATGAAACTCACCAGAATTTCCATATTCAGTTTCCTTCATTTCTTCATTCAATCTGGCCAAACGAAGTCTACAAACATTTTTAAATATTTCACTTATCTATATCATCAATTTTTACAAAGACAATGCAAATTGTACTTACAGCGTGACAATATCTGCATTTGCATTAGTGACAGCATAATGCAAAGCATCCTACAAGTATTAATGGATGGATGACAAAATTATTAGTAAAACAACTTTGGCATAAAATACACAAACATGCCATTACACCTACATTATTATCTTTATCTTTAGCCTTTTGATCAGCTCCTCGCTTCAACAGAAGGCAAACTTGCCTGAAAGAGCAAATACACGTTTGAGGCATTCTTCCACTAAATCAAGAACTTAGATTTGGTGAACTGACAATTGTTAATATTCAAGTGGCATGCATACGCACATTGTGAGTCCCATCATTGAAGCAAAGTGAAGGGGCGTTCGGCCAAGTATATCTTGAGAGTCTATTTTAGCTCCGTTCAAAAAAAGGTATTCACAAACTAGTACATCTCCCTAAAACCAAAACAATCTCATGGAATATACGCTGTTGATTTAGATAATGAAGAAAAAGAGATACTTATATTTGAGTTAATTTTAAAAATAAATATTATGCATAGTAAGCTCACACTCGCAATAGCCTGATGAATGGGGCTCTTCATTTCATCATCCTCGTTCACCCAACTGACATCAGCCCCTCGAGCAAGTGCCACACACATCTGCGGTATGTCTGCAATACTAGATGACCTAAATGTGCATTACATTAATTACCTAAGGCTTGGCAAACCATGTGTTTAAAATGATGTATACTGGAATGAAATGTTCTACCTGTAAAGTTGATAATTTGGTTCGATGTCGTTTTCATCATCACTGAATTCCTCATCAGACTCTGCAGTAAATTTACCTGAGTCAGCTTGCTCAGCAGTTTCGTCGGTTAAAGCAAAATCTAAAGAAACAGCAATTATTTCTGAACTGAACATTTTCAATTTCAGTAAAAGAACTCCTTGCATTAAGCATTTCATGCAACCATCTTGCATAACCTACCTCTTGATACTGATGCACTGCTTTGTGGTGAGCTTTTATTTCCCTGAGAGACAGAACCAACACTCTTAAAACTATTCACATCATGTTGATCTGAAGTCAGATTCAACTCGAGTTCCAGTGAATTCGCTGGGTTAATGGAAGCCGCAGAAGATGAAGTAGATAATGCCAATTGATCAGACGCGCTTGGTGAAAGAACAGAAGAAGACACAGCATCAAAGCAGCCAGCAGCTCTTCGAGTTACAAATTCCTTTCCAGATCCTATGGAATATTTCTTCTCTCGTTTAATATCTGGTGAGATTTCCTGCTCATTCAAGATATTGTCAATATCTTCTATCAGGGAGCTATTGTCTTCTAATGGCGCTCGCATCTTATTGTTTTCAGCATGTTTCGGGCGGTTGAGACGTCGTGGGTGGGAGGGAAGTCGAATATTCGATTTGCGAAGCAGATGCAATTTGGCACGATTGGTCGGCTTAGGCATAAATGATTTCTGAACATATTTTGCCTTGATCCATGCTTCCCGAACATTGCTACGAGTTACAAAGAACCCCTCAAGTTTAGAATACTACATAACAATGAATTGTTAGGTTTATGACAAATATTTACCTTGGAGATTCAGCAGTAGGCCGAGCAGCTATAGATTCGTCTATTTCTGCCTCATATATTTTATTGATGAGAGAATTTCCCAATTCTTTCATTAGCTTGACCAAATCAGAATCCCAATCATCAAGCCTTAGGGATCGAACTTTTGAATGATGAACTCCCAAGCTCCTAAAACAGAATTAGTGGATGACTTGGATGATAGCTCAAGGAAAACGATTAAGATTAATTTAAGAAATTCAATTAAGAAGTTCACGCAATACACGTATGACAGCAAAATTTTCTTTTTCTACTGCTGCTTACTAACCTATGTATTCCAGAGCAATCTATGCATAACGTTATCCCCAAATTAATACTGGCCCACTGAGGATTAGGAGATCCACAATCACAACATTTATTATTTCCTGGAACGCATGACAATTCTTCCCAAAGACTGGCACATAAAATCGATAATTTAGGGGTCAATTCAAGCAAAAAAGCCTCAAAAATAAATCCATCCACTTCCGCAGATATACCTCATCGATTTTTCAATATGAGAAGAATCAGATTCATTCATATGAGACTGCCCTCCATTTCTTTGCTGTTCTTCACCACCTTTATTTGTTTTGGAATTCATCTGAAATCAATATCATAAGTGGTTAAATCTGAAATTCACCATGCTATTATGAATTCATTATTTTTATTGAATAACTGCTAACCTCATCTTTTTCGTTGCCACGTAAGTTGTGATGCAAAGCTGCATCTATTCCTGCCTGGAGGGAAGACACCCAAGTATTATACATTTCCTCTGAATCTGCCTGCAACACATGGCTTCTATAATAAAAAAGAACAAAAATAATCACACAATGTACTGCATTAACTAATCATATACAACTAGCACAAATACAAAAGTATTAGCTGTGGCTTATTGACCCAAGTTCTAGGTGCAGCTTGATTTATAAGGACGACAGAAAATGTGCTACAAAAACGTGGTGCTTATTAAGCATTATTTGGCACAAATTTTGGCAGTTATATACATACCATCAACTTAAAAAATGTAATATACTTTTTATATTAAGCCTGTTTACTTGTTAGTTGCTTAAATACACAATAGATAAAAACCGCTAACAAGCTTCAAGCATTTAAGTAAAGCGCAGCATTCAATTATTTCTATATAGCAGAATGCAAGTATGCAAGGAAGTGGCATAGCAATTTCATATATTACGACAGATCACTAGCAAATCCCAAAATATTATGGAATAAACTAGTATATTATAAACCATTTTTAAATTGTAAAAGAGGGAGCTGCATGTTGTAAAAACAAAGTCTGGAAACGAACCCCATTGTTACATTATAATTGCATAATAAATTAATCCTCAATTATTATTTTGATAAAATGTATTCACAATAACCTTGGCATGGCATAGGTATACAAAGTTCGTCTCTAGTCTACATGATTGCATCAGGCGATTGCATCAAGACTCTATTAGTTAAATGCATTTAGTTGCTAGTGCAAGGCAAAAATTAGGCAGCAAGCTTAAAAAATTACTTTAATTCTTAAATATCGACTTATCTTGTCAACTATAACAAGCAGACGATGCCAGCCATTTACCTAAGTATAAGTTTTTGAGAAACCAAGGAGGTTGAGGAAGGTGCATGCTCCAGTTTCCTTTTCCAAGTAGTTCGACGGCGTTGAATTGCCTGTCTGCAATAATGTGTTAAATTTAGCCCAAGTTCCCATAAATAAAAAAAGCCAAATAGATAGTCACAAAGGAAATTTAAAACAGTTCCACATGGTAATTGTACAGTACATCTATGGCAATTGCATTTCTTTTTACTATTTGGCAGTTACATGCAATAATGGATGTAAGGAAAATCAAAACTGAACAATCCACCAAATAGAAAATATTTCAAATTGACATAATATGTAATTATTTTAATAAAATTAGATTTTGAATAAACTCATTTGTGGAGATATGGTTCGTAATAGTCGTATAATAATGATAAAAGTATTACTTATGGCATGCCAGAGATTACCAAAATAGATAATATTTGGTCACTCTATGGTACCCATACACTTTTTAAAATTTGCATCAGGTTTGCCTTTCCCTTTTAAACGTTATGTTTTGCTATTCAATTGAACAGTACACCAGCTATTTACAGTAATGTGGCTGTTGAATACGAATATTAATTAACCCAAAGATGTTTAATAGTTACATATTGATTAATAATTGACAAGAAATGCATAGCAGAATAGGGCAATTAGATGGATTATGTCATTGAGACCATCACTGCATGTGCCAACATCACACTCAAAATGCCAAAGACTGCACTTTCAAGCTTTTGAAGGCTAGAGCAAAGCGCATTAAAACAAATTTCGTGCTTGATTAATTTTGCTACATTCAGAAAATTACTGCATAGACAGTAACATGTTATTGCGTCTTTGCTGTTGATGTGATCCTTGCTTCCCTTCACTAAACTGCACATAATTCGCCTTTTTCACCTTGTCTGGCTTTTATTAAGTGCAATAACTACTGAATGTGTAATGAAAGTCTAGAATTTTAACAGATGGAAATGTTAGTATAAGCACCACAAAACTTCTGCAATATTTTTGTAGCATTATGGCTGAACATATGTATACAGCAATACATTGCTATTCAGATGCAACTAAAAATTGTCCCAATTTGCTAAAGAACGCATCACATAAATAGTACAAGTAAAGGAATAAATATGGGATAGTGGCTTACTTTGAGGGTGACAAAACTTCAAAGCAGAAACGGCGATCCACATCCATGATAGGCTTGACAGTGCACAGCCTTAAATCTTCCTCCATGATAGTAATGGTAGCATCTTTTGACCGTTTGCGATATACAAGTTGATTATTTTTTATACTAAACCATCGCCTAGAATGGGAAATTCATACAATATATATATAATATCTGGATTTTTCAAAAGAAAACAAACTACTTCGAGAAAACTAAAAGGAGATATGTTATCAAGTACAACCATGTCATATGATCTTGCACATGATTAAAATTGACAAATAATAAATAAAGACCACAATGGAAAAATTAAAATAAACGGTATTGATTTTTTTCACTGAGTTGCAAGCCATATGATGTTCGAAAAAACATTAATTTCCGCCAAGAGTAGGCCTACTTAGGAGCCCTCAGGCATTCTGATTGACGACAAACTTGATTGTAAAAATAACGTGCAAAATTTCAAAAACGAGTTATTGCATGTTGTTGATAGGTTTTCAAGATGGGGAAATCCATAGATACTCGCCTCTTCCATGTTTTGAAGGTGTTTGAGGTCCTTTTGAATAAATATCCTTCCAATCGGGCTACATTAGTGGCTTTATAAATATACTCCTATAAATACAACCAAATAACTTCTCAAAATTATGACGAAAATCAATGAAGAAGACTGTTCATCATAGGTTATTTCTTACCTCGTTTCCTGCCATGGAATGCCTGTTGTTCATACTTCTTTCTAAAAGACTTGTTTCCTCACGAACCTTTGATAGCTAATGATAAACAACATTCTCATTTTACTACATTCTCCATTATTAAGCAGGAATACCTTTGCTATTTTCAAACTTACATTTTTCCCGAGCTGTTTCATAAATGGATCGACGTCCTCGCACAAATCAGACCCCTGATGGAAAAACGTGCTATGGGCATGCATGTATGATAACAGCTATCAAAAGAAAAAAGAAAAATAATAAATTTTGTGGCTAAATGAACCTAAAATGATTCACCCATTGGCCTTAGTGGTACACAATTTCCATGTCTCGAAATATTTTTACTAACCGTATCCAAAACTTCATGGCGTTTTTTTGCTTGAAGCATACTAATCTAAAAATGCAATCAGAAATGCTATAAACATCGAGGATTCCAAATCATCAAAGAATTCGCCAATTTACAGTAGTTCCCCTTCTTCATGCTACATACATGGAACACATAGTCCAGTGCAGTATGTTGATATCGAGACCGTGTGGCAGTTAGCATATTATTGGCGTCCTCACATTCATGCGCTTTACTACGAGGAGCTTGGGAGTTCCGAATTAAAGCTTGATCATACTCATCACTGTGTTTTTCAAATGCTCGTTTAACCTCTTTGGTCTTTCTTATGTCTCTAAAAATAATAATTAATATTAGTGCACAGAAGAGTGATTTAATAATAGCTCTATTTGTTAAACTGAGGTAATGGCTTACGAATGAATAAAGGTATTGAGATTGTTGCAGATAGATCGTTTTGCTTGGTCCATCAAAATCTGACGAGCAAATAAATATTTACTTTTGCTCCCCTTAACAGAAACATCACTTCATGTATACATCAAACTTACAGATTGATACCTATCCATTTCTTGTAACGCCTGAATTAGTTTGCTAAGCCCAGTCTGAAATGAATAAGTAAAATTAGGTTAAAAACAGCCAAATCAAAGCAAATGTATAAAACATCACTTAGCGGAATACTGACCACATTTAGATTGTCATCAGTAAAATAGGAAACCAGATCAGAAATTCCATTGATGAATTGCCTAAAAAGAAAATATCCAGAAATGATTACAGTAGGCTACTACAAATAATTTATTTGAAACTACAAAGATCCTTGTTTTTTAAACCCCAAAGGGACAGGAACAACATGGAAGTATCCACGAAGAAATGAAATTGCAATTCATCTATTCCGTTCATTTTGGAAAATTAAATACATGTATATGTGAAAATTTAAAGGTAAGTTAAAAAAGTAACTTTCAGCTTCAGAGAACGTCTAGTTTTTTGGTGTTTTAGCCTTGCATCTCATTTCCATAACCTCATTTGAATAAAGATAAATATGACCTACACTTTCGAGTCCATATAGTTTTTTCCACATTCAACCATTGCAACACACATCTTGACCAACTATTATATTTAAATTTAATAAAATTAATTAACAAAATTGTAGAATTTGGCTTTTTACTCCAGTATTCATTCAATTTACCTTCTCTAATTTTGTTTCGAGTTGGTCGATATCTTCTTCTGCTTCCTCCAAAGTAACACTGAAAACAAAAATAAAATAGGGGTAGCAAAAATTATCTTATCATTTGAATTTCGGTTTCTTTTAGATTGTAAAAGAAATCCAGTCGTCTTATTGAATGGTATTTTCAAACTAAGTAAGTAGAATGACACTAATAATAAGCAACCCTTCAACAAAATTAATAGGATCTAGAATTATGACTTCATTACTAATGGTGCAAACAAAGTACCATGGGAATCTGCATGACCTACATATATTGCACATTTATTTATAAAAAAATTAGTTAGTCATCAAATTTATTTTTTCTGCTTTCAGAAGTTTGGGAATAACCTTTAACGCACATTTGCAATAGATTTTCTGTTGTTCATTCATTACATAAAGATTAGACGGTCATGAATAAATTTAAACAAAAATCCACAATGAAACTTGCACTATATATGGATTATCTCGTGAAGAAGTTGCTTCAGACAACGCCCACATAAATAATTTGAGTGTAAGCATGCAACTGCCAAAGTAATAGCAATTATCGCTAGACAGGCAAATTATGACAACATTGGTACTGTGGGTAACGTTGCACTTAATCACATTCATTCATCATAAAAAAGTCATTCAGGAAACGATTTTGACCGGAACACTGCAGCCGATACCAATCAAATTTGAGTGGTCTGTCATTGTGCATTAAAGAAACTTGAAAGATTCATTTCAACAAGCAGAAGGAATCTGTGCTTGCACAACCAAGGTACATACTGACGCCCATATCATTCATGCATGACCACACTTTTTCTTAACTAGATGTGGTACAATGCCTAAGAACAATAATATTGGAATTATGGTAGGATTAAAAACAAGCTATATTTAATGGCAATTCCTAGTTCATAGTGATACTAATGTAAGTTGTACTGAAATCTAGTAGTTTTTTAAATTTAAAAATGACCTCAGATGATCTTCAACCTGGGTTAATTCAAACCCAGATAATTGGGCAGGTATTGTACTGTTGTATACGTGCATAATATTCCAGTATTAAAAGCGTAATTTAAATTAAAATGGTCTCTTATCAGGAAACACTACACAGATAATGAATAGACTGCCATGTCAATGTACAAATGTAACATACATGTACATTTATTGAATATTGTAAAATCTTCATTCACAGACAGCTCTATCCACCACTATTTTTGAGCAAACAATTTTTGTGCTCTTACACTGGGAAATGTGTATTACATTGAAGGATATCAGTGTGATTAACATCTGTTGGAAGCTTGAAACGTTGCAAATATAAACATGCATCACACACTGTAAATTAACTATGATTTGTTTATTAGATGACGCTTAACAGACATTTATCTGTTTAATTAATGCACGAGCTCCCACCCCATAAAGGGTTTATAGCCTGTGGCATTAATTTAATAACAATTTTAATAAATATAAAAAGAAAGCAGATGGCGATCTTGTGAAATGCTGCAAGCACAGCTACAATGGTTGTACAAATCTTCATTTGTTGCACTAGATATAAGCCCCTTTTCTTAGCATACATAATATTGACAAGTCATTTAGTATTCTTCAGTAAACCGTGTGTCAAACTGCCCGACCAACAATGTTGAATGTGAACTATGCTACATGCACTTGGTTTTTGGCAATTAGACACTCAATCAATTTTTGTAAAGTGGTTGTATCTTATTATGCTACGGTACCATATTGATGTTTAAATTTACTAGATGTCATGCATACTACCATTTGTACCTGAGCAAAATGGTAGTTTTGAAATGTAATTCGACATAACACGACCGACTAAATGAAATTACTAACGAAGTTAAGGTAATTGTCGAGGTAGCTTACAAGGAAATCCTGCGTAACAGCTAGTATTAGTAGATCAATACTCACCGAAATTTTGGTGAATCTCGAAGACATTCTCCAAACTCTATAATGGGCTTCATATTTCTCCAATTGTTGGAATCAAAGTTGTAATGCTAGTGTTTAAATTTTGGCATTACTCGCATGTGATATATCAACGATGACTCACGCGTAATATTTTTAGGCCTAGGTTGAACGTCCGCGTTCGGTTCACCAATTCCTGATCGTCAATGGATCATACAAACAATGAGCACACGCGAGAAGATATCCATTAATAAAATAAATCAACCCAAAGCTTTGAAAATCCAAGAGTTATTGCACTATAAACGAAAATTAGTGGTAGTAGAAAATCCAGTTGCCCGCCCGGACGACATTTTAGAAATGAACAGCCCAGTCTGCTAAGACTATTTGGTTAGGATAGGCGCATGTCAGCCAGCTGGGACTTGAAATCCTAACTTACCAGGTTTCAGGGTTAACATCATTCATATCAGCCAGAAAAGGACTCCGTAAAAAAATCAAATGGCGGTACTTTTCAAATACAAGACTGCTTTGAGAAGTTTCAGTTTATTTTCTTTAACCGGAAATAAATAATGTTTCGTAGAATTAAACCAGAACCTATACGTTCCGGGTCGAATATAGATTCAGTAATTTAAATTTCGTCTACATGCATTATAAATCAAATCAAGTTGAAGTAATTATTATTAATTAACCTTTTCCATGCTTACCTGAATGCAACATTCATGCATAAACGTAATAGTTAGGCTCTATGTTCCTTGTATCCAATATACATATGTAATTATCAGATTATTAATTTTCCGACTATTGACTTTATTACTCTTAATGCATTCAGCTTCAGAAAACTTCTAGTTTTTTGTTTGTTTGTTTTGGCCTTGCATCCCATTTCCTTAACTTCGTTTGAATAAAGAAAAATATGGCCTACACTTTCGAGTCCATATAGTTTTTTCCACATTCAACCATTGCAACACACATCTTGTCCAATTAGATTTAAATTTAATAAAATTTATTAGTAAAATTGTAAAATTTGGCTTTTTACTTCGGTATTCATTCAATTTACCTTCTCTAATTTTGTTTCGAGTTGATCGATATTCGCTTCCGCTTCCTCCAAAGTAACACTGTAAACAAAAATAAAAAGTGGTAACAAAAATGTTATTATACATGATAAGAACATGTGATTAGGCTGTAAATTTTGGTTTCCTTCAAATTGTAAAATAAATGCAGTCGTCTTATAGAATTATATTTTAAGCTAAGTAAGTAGAATGACACCAATAAAATATAACCCATCAACAAAATGATTAGAATATAGAATTATAACTTCATTACTAATAATGCAAACAAAGTACCATGGGAATCTGCATGACCTACATACACTATGCATTTATTTATCAAAATAAGTTAGCCATCAATTTTTTTTTTTTGGCTTTCAGATTTTTGGGAATAATCTGTAACGCATCATTGCAATAGATTTTCTGTTGTTCATTCATTTATTAAAGATTCGACGGCCATGAATAATTTTAAAAAATCCACCTTGAAACTTGCACCATATACAGTGAAACCTCCAAATACCGGACACTCGCGGGACCGGACCTTTTGTCCGTTATTTGGAGGTGGCCGTTATTTGGAGGGGGGGGAGGGGAGTAAATTTTTATTTTTGAAAAAAAAAAACATAAAAAAATTAAACTAAAGGAAATACATTTAATAACTTTGATTTATAATAGGAGTAAATGTTTGA
>JAQIXS010003302.1:0-18581 GCA_034700785.1 Rossiulus vilnensis
ATCAAACATTTACTCCTATTATAAATCAAAGTTATTAAATGTATTTCCTTTAGTTTAATTTTTTTATGTTTTTTTTTCAAAAATAAAAATTTACTCCCCCCCCTCCAAATAACGGACAAAAGGTCCGGTCCCGCGAGTGTCCGGTATTCGGAGGTTTCACTGTACTTGCTATTTAAAACGCTCATGGATGCTATAAATGACGATGGTTAAAGTTTCGTTTTTCAAGTTTAGATGCCCTCAATCGTGGACGGGCATCATAAATTTGCGATTAGAGGGCACCGAGCTGCAAGGAAAAAAGCAAGGTTTAGTAGCTTCGAAGGAATCACAAATATGCAAATTCTTTTGTCGTTTCGAGAAAATGGCGTAGAACGGATAACGATTGCCCATATTTCTTGCGGCGATATGTCGTCTTTTCATGCGTTTTTATCTTCATTTTTTTCCTGGCTTTCTGCATGGGAATATTTATACGACTTTCTGGAGAAAAATACAAGACTGACTGTAGCTAAAACGGGACAAAAGTGGATGTCTCGACGCACGTGTTCCTTGAAGTAGAAATGAAATATACTTGTAAAAAAATTGTAATAAAAGCAATGAAATGCGGGCATTTGTTATTCGAGGGACGTCTTAAGCGCAATGCAGCGTGCATAGCGAACAGACGGCATGTAGAGAATTTCCCACCAGACTGAGAAACTAGAGAAAATTTACCTTTTTCATCCCGACAGAGACCTGTAGTAATAATTCGGGCGGGTTCGCTGATTACTTACCCAATTCCGCCCGCTGAACCGCACCTTATGATTGCTAAATAAGCCACTTGAAAATACACTAAATAAATGTGTTTAATGAGGAATTGCAGTCAAGGTCGGGTTTATGAACTGGAATCAACGTCGTCATATGCGATGAATAAACAATTTTTAACCATTTCCTCCCTTCCCCACACAAAATGTTCACTAGAATCTCATTCGAATGCACGCCATCTAGTCGCTTTTCACAGGTTCCACTGTATACTCTGGATCTTAAATTCACGAACAAGACAAAAAAATTGGGCGTCCGAATTTGCTGACCCTTAACTAACCTCTACTAATTAATCTTATGATTTCTGTGAACCAAAATCAGTATAGTGTATATTATACAGTGGATATCCGTACAAAGATACATGCACTGATATGTGATATACTGTGATGATCTTAGTAAAAGTAAATTTAGTGACAACGTAGTCTACAAAACCACATTACATGTATGTAGTGATATCAGTATATATACATGTACTGTATAATCAAATACTGATCGTTTCACCAATAGAAACTCACAAGCCTTATACGTTTGTGTGGGCAATAAAGTAATACTTTTTAATTTGTTATTAACAAACTGTAGACCGTGAAGAGATTTCTTGCACGCGTGCTTTTGGCCAAATACATGTATAAACATATTTTTATATTGACTTTGCTTATGATATGCTTGAAAAAAACGATGGCTAGAAACGTTCATCCTGATGCTAATAAAGTTGTGTAAAGGGGTGATAAAAGTAAATGATATTCTCGAATTGATTGGCTTCGCAAAAAAAAGTAAAAATGAAGCACTCAATATGAAAATGAGGGGAAATTGAGTTCAGTAAGCTAAAACCAATTCACTTACGTGAACGAAACGCCAGTAATAAAACGAAAACGAAAATGAATTTAACAAAGGAAAGGCTGGAATGGAAAACAGCTAATAGATGATAGCAGTAAACTCGTTAGCGAGAATATCATCTTACTAGCAAGTAGACGGAGCGTCTAACGGAAAATATGCTTAAATTGGGTAGTGTTGTCGAAAAAGTTAAACATGCTAGATGGCTCAAAGCCAAACTTTATGAAGTCCTGTGAAAAAAATGAAATAAAGAAAAATGGTAACCTTGGAAAATGACACTGACTCCATATGCACTAGACTAATTACTAAAGAAAATCGGTTTATGTAATCAGTAATTTAATTACTGTAAATATGTTATTTGCCTATAACTTATTTAAAATATAAATGTGTACATCTATCAATCTGACGCTGAAGTTCGTAGGCCATCTGCTCCTAAACTATCTTTTTAAATGCTTTGTTTTACTCCAGATTAGGTCTAGTGGGCATGGATGGCATCAGGGAAACACTGGGGCACTACAAAGCATACGAAGTTAAGAAATTTAATTAAACCTCTTGATTCAATTTGTGCTAAGAAATCTGCTTTTATGAAGTGCATGCATCATGCGCCATACCGCCTCTTGTGAATTAATGATCAGATGATTCTCTTTATTGGCACGTGCATCTCTAATTAACCTTAATTAGCTCGAACAACATCCTTTTTGGTACGATTAATCGCTGCAAGCCCAATTATGAGATGAGTTGATTTGCTAATTTTAGCCAGGCCAAACTTGGTTAATTAATACGAGCTTGAGCTCTGCTAGGTTAATTTAGACTTCTTAATTACGTTTCTCCAGGATTGGAGTCTGCAGTACATTAGTTTTTGCCTTTTTTGCCTACACGACGGAATGTTTAACTAACTTTGGATTAATTTTCCGAACTTTTTTATGTCTGTTTTTCACGTTTCTTGGCTATGTTGCATCCCGCGCGGCTTAACGAGCTGTTTAATTTGTTTCACTGCCTTAATAAGCGGCTTTTTATTGCTGCCTCTGCGTAATCTGGATTTTTATTAGCTACATGGGGAATTTTACAAAAATAATGCGGTGTCGTCGGCAAGAAACTGCTGATGAATATTTTTGTGGCGAAACGGTAAGGGGCGTGTTTCAGATTATTACCTAGGTCATAAAGGCCAATTAATGAGCCTTGTAATGGCAGAATTCATAAAGTGACGCTGGAAGACGTTGAATGAGGAAAATTGGAGAAAATCCAATTTATGAAAACTCGTTTGAGTACGCCGAAAACGTATGTTGGAGGATAAATAGATATTCAATTTTGAAGTACCATGTAAGTAACTACGTCGTAAAAGATTGCTTGAAAATATACATTTTGCATCTTAAAATTGCAACCTTGTTATAGTGAAACAAAACGTCCTTACATTTGATAGGCATTTGAAATGCTATTTAATCTTGAATAAAATATCTTTATATGAATATCAGAGACGTATAAAAGGCGTATAACTTTACAGTTTACCTAACAAGTATTTAATACCGAAAAGCGCTAAGCCATGTATTCTATATTTACATTTGTTAGTTTTTATTCTAACCAAATCCTTTATACAAATTCAGTATTATAAATATCCAATCTCAATATTCCATGCAAGATCTGCTGCATTTTCGGGATCTTGCAGTATATATAAAAATAGCTCTTAGTCAATCAAAATCTCATCATTATTTCTTTACCATAGCATCCATTTGCTTCGACGTGCTTTAAATTATGTAAACAACCTAGCCCCTCGAGGGTATTATTTGTATCCATAAATCTTTTTCCAAGCCAATGGAGATTTTAATCAAAATGTGAAGTTGTAATCTGATTTATTTTACCGAGTCCTTTATGCTTTGGACCCTTATGAGGAAAATTCTGTAAGTCTTCCCTCTCAAAGGAAACTCTTGAATATTGCTTTAAAGGATAAAAGAAGTATTGATTCTTGAAACGATAACTGCAATAAAATAGATATTAATTGGAAAGGTTCTGATCCAAGAAGAGCACTGAGTCATAAACAAATGCGCCACTGTTTGAAGCATTGACGGTTTTATCAAAAGTACTGCGCTATTTAAACTTGACAAAAGAGCAAGTATAAAACACAAGAGATTCCGACGAAGTAAAGTAAAGCTTTAAGATTTCTATAAAAGCTAAAGTGAATTTATTTATCCAAAGTGCAACTAAAAATATTACAAAATGACAGGCATTTCAGGGAAGATATAAAATTGTATTGTCTTGTTCATATGAAAAATGTCTGGCCCTTCAAGTGTCCGATGTGGCGTACATTTTTTATACTTTCCTGGAGGCAAAAAGGTTACGTCCTAATGCTAAGTATCATTTTGTCAATGCATGCTAAAATTTAGGAAGCACTTTAACATGTTTCAATAAAAGCATTTGTTTGCCTGATCAAAACAAATTTTTCGATGCCAACAAAAATGCGTTGCATGGTTAAGGAGTATAGTTTTTCAATTTGAAATTTGCAGACATTTTCATTAGATGTCCGGTAGCAAAGAAGATTAAAACAACATTTTTAGGTGTAGTCAGCTCCGATTATTCACTGAAGCTTCCCAATGCAATATAAAGCCCTATAAAAGCTATTTATGGTTGTGGAAGATTATGGTTTATAGCGTCTAATGCTAAAAGCCAATATTTATTTAACTATGAATGTTACCAATTTGTTCATAACAAAAGGCTCGATTGAAATACGGCGTTTGTAAAGTTTAATAAGATTATAATTTCCCCGTGTTATTAAGGCACTGTTGTGGTCTAAGACACATGACGACACTGATGTGTCGAAAATGTATTTCTCTTACTTAATTCTTTGTTGTATTATTGTAGCAGAACTGTTTGAATTCAGTATATACTGTAATACACATGTTTTTCAAGGTCTACTATCTATATTTAAATACTATTTTTATTATATTTAAGAATATATATAAATCATATTTTTGTTAAAATACAGAAAAGAGAAGAAGAAAGACAAGCACTAAGGGAATTTTTCCCTTCTGGCTGATTTTCTATTCTTTCCATATATTTTCACTTGACTGCATATTTTGTATTAATCGCTTTATAAAACTGTGTTAATTTGAAATGTTGTGTGAAACTGGGAAAACTGCGAAAAGTTGAAAAGCAATTGTTGTCTTTTGTTTCCATTTTGATTCCATAAAATGTATAGAATAATATTATCCTAATATGACAGTTTTACTTCTAACAACTAAACGTTAGTTTTTGTACGAACACAATTCAAAGTGGTTTCAAATTAATAGCTCCATTGGAAATATGGTAATCAATAAGGTATTATATTATAAAAATCTAATATTGACCTGTCTCTCATGTAAAAGAAAATTGTATTTTCACTTAATTTGATATATTACGGGTAACAACATGTCAGTTGCCACACTCTGCTTGGTAACTAGTACCGGTACAAAACAATGTTTAGTATTTGATCTGCTGACTAATGTATGGCTTGCCCTGCATAATTCGCAACCTCCATGCGATCTCCAGCAGGGAAAACCTGTTTAGCGTTCATCAGCTTCAATGTGAATAACCTAAAATACATGCCATTAAATATAGTATGCACGTTTCTCTGACATGTATTTAATGCATTAATGAGAACGGTGCAGGTGCATTTTATATGAGGCTTTCACGCTTAGTTTTCATACTTCTGCAATAAGTTTTTGCTTGGCGCAACTCAATTCATAATGAAACCCACATAAGCTGTTTGTACTTTCTATAACTGATTTTTTTCTTTATTCACACTTTTATTCTTTCTGATACAATTAATCCGTACCTGCTTATCCCTGGGAGCTCTTTGCATCATTCAAGCAGACGAATAATTATAAATTAAATCCCTGTGTAGAAGAATTTATCTGCGGCTCCTTTATAAGCATTTTTCCTTAAAACGTTTTCAGGTCGATTCGTGTTAACAATATATGTATGTACATAAGCATTGTATTTATTGAGATCATATGCATGTACATGCTGAAAACGAATTGTTAAGGTGAAATTTAGAAATGTAATGCTTGTTTAAATTTAATAAATGCTAGCCTACGATATAGGTTTTCCAAAAATGACTTTCAACAATTCGAACATTTCGTCGAAATAGTGATATGGTGAAATGGTTACAATAATTTTATTTCTAATGCTTTGGACTAAGACGTTAATAAAAGGAAATGATTTCATTGGGTGATTCAAAATAATTTAATTAAAACTTTTGGATGAGATTATTTAACGAAATTGTTCTGGATAAATAATCATCATATACAGAAAATGGTTGTCTATAAGTCCATGTAGAATCAAAAGTTCTTTTTCACAAATCGATACCTAAATACGTTTTTTTTCGAAAAATGCATAGTAGACAGGCAAACAGACGATATTTCGCAGAAAGAGAAATTCTTCTATACGCTTATCCTTAATTCTTATGTTTATGATTTGTGAAAAGCGAATAACGCCTTTAAGAAAATGACGCAAAAGAATTTCAAAATATTCCAAATGGTCAAAAACATCAAGGATTCTGAAAAATTGCGGGCTTATGTAATCCAAGCATATGAGCTAGATGAACAACAATACCTGTTATTAGATCGACAAGCACAATTTCCATGCAAAGTCGTTGGTACTGACAACCTAGGAAACCAGACATACAGTAATATCAGAAAATGTCTTGCTTTATTATAACTTTCCACACTACATCTATTTTGGGAATAGATTCATTGGAACCGTCTCTGTGAGACATCGTGGATCAAACAGATCGTTGGTTTGAGGGCACTGCTATAAAAAGTGCCATAAAGGTGAACTGGCACTTTCAAGAGCTTTTCTTGCTCGCTATTTTAGTAAATAAAAACGGGCTCGTTAAATTTGAATGAAGTATTGTGGATGGCAACAGCCCTGGTGTGCGGTTTCGTCATTACGCCCGTTTTGGGAACAGCCGGCTGGCGAAGAATTTCAACTCAAATTACATCCGACTTCTGTCACATCAAAACAACAATAAAAAACGGCCTGCTGTTGTGCTTAATGCCGTAGGACGTTGAAGGACCAAACAAACCCGCTTTTCATCTTGGCCCTATTCTTTCTTTGAATGTTGCAGCAGTTTGCAGTGCTATCTGTGTTCTCTGCTAATGATCTTTGAGTAGACAACTGTTTTTGCTCCCTTTCTTTGGAAAAGGCAACTCAGATTAATGTTTCATATCAAGTATCGAGTCTGCACAAGTGGAGGTGCGCGAGATATCCAATTTGAACAGATGAAATAAGCTTGCAGGAGAACGGCACCAGAGATGATTACTCTGGTGCTTTAACGGTAAGTTAGCCGGCCCTCTTCTTGGTTCTTGTAGCAATTTGCCACGATTGCACCGACTTTAATGGCATGAAACAACGTTGAAGTGGCTTGTTAAATTGGTTCGCATGGGGTACGTCCTAAAGGAGCCTGGGTATCTTTGGTACTGGGGGATCAGGCGAGACTTGAGGAAGGTGCTCGACTGCTTCAACCGTCAGCCAAAGGTGCCATCTTGACAATAAGACGTGCTAACAACATGTAACTGACACGTTGTTGATCGTGGTTTCCATGTTAGTTTGTTTCATCTTGACAATGAGACAAGCAAACGACATACATGTACACTGTATAACTAACGCATATTGCTGCTCGTTATTTCCATACACATGCAAAAAACATGATTAAATTGATATATGTCATAAAAATCAAAAAGAAAGAGGCTACTTTATTTTAAGATAAGTGACAACTGAAGTATTGCCTCTATTTACTACAAGTAAAAATAGTACATTTATTATGGCATGATTAACGTATATGATGGGGGTTGAAACATATGGGCAAGCCGAGCCTGTCGAGACCGTGTATCAAAATTAATTTATGGTTAACTGGCTATTATTCGTTCACATTAATTAATGATAATGACTTGATTATATTGCAAATAAGTATAATGGAGTTGTCTCCATGAGAACAAAGTAAATTGCTGGCAGAGAGGTAATTAAATGATTGCTATAGTTAAGTTAAACAAACGGGTGGAAACTATCAAATATCGCTGGATTGCGAGCAATGCGGCTATCAGTTTAATGCCAGCAGTTGCCACCAAAGGCAGTTCTTTTTTTACAATCATTTTACGACTGCAAAATTAACATGGTGCTGGAAATTGTTTGCCTGGTGCCATTTGGCTAGTGCTTCGTCATCAGATAAACCGTTGCATTTGATGTTTTGTACGTGTTCCTTTATCGCATTTAGCAAAACCATTCATCTGCTGGAAATATTTCGTTTAGTATTATTACTCTTCAGCGAATTTTACGACACCCAAGGCAATGCCATTTGAGGGTGACAATAATCCTATTGATGAAATTGCTTGGCTTTTACTCGTTTTCGTTTTCGTAAATCTCCTAGGTTAGGGCTACGTTAACTGACATCCTTAAATAGTTTGATCCACTGGTCCACTGTGATTCAGAAATGAGGCACTCAATAGCGCACATCCGGTGTGAGCAGCCCGGTCGCCAATTGGCAAAAGTTGCGAATTGGACAGAAAGTATGGCAAAATCTACATGTATGACAGTAATATTTTCAATTAGTATTTCCCTACAATTTTTTATGAAAAGTTGTGACTAAAATGCATTGATTATTATTTCTAGATCAACTTCGCCTTTTCGAATATCATTCTCTCAGGGAACATTTAAATGGTAATTTTTCAGCCAATTTTGTAGAGAAATATAGGCTGATGGCTATAGCGAAAATGCTTAACCGATGCATGCTGTCAAATTGAATTTTTCACTTTTTCAAGAAAAAGCTTGGTACATTGTCGACGTTACGAATACGCACATTATCAGCATCCATAAAATGCAGCAGTATTTATTTTATGGTTGAACAAGTCCTGCTACAATTCAGGCATGGAATTGGCGAGATGAATTAGACATTAATCAAGCCATTTGCGGCTCCCAGCACTGTCGTTTTTGTAGAATTTTTGGAAGTATGGGAGACACAGATACGTTTTATTTGTATTGTACTTAATAGTCAGAAGAATTTACCATCCAAGTGAACTGATAAACACCAAATAAATAAAGTACAAAGATTTCACCTGATTATATCATGACATTTCTAGGGAACTACATGTAAGTTCAATCAAGCACTGGATATGAACCTAATTTGAAATGTAATTGATTGAAAACTTAAATGTGGATCTTTCTGAAAGCAAAAGCAAATTTTATTTATAAGTATTTGGTGCAAACAGAATTAAGGAAAAATCACCCTGGGCAATGTTTTAATTATGCTTAATTCTAGTTTTGATCATGCAAAAAAATTCCACTCTTTTGCTTTAAATACTTATTCTAATTACCAAATTTATTTTCCCCAGTGTAGAATTTGTCGTCCACTGGGGTTGTGAGTTATTTTTTGTTATTATTAGAAAACAGCCCGTTTATTTACAGAAAATGAAATAACCTTGAACAAAAACTTATGCAAACTTCGAAAACATATTTTTTCTTTCAACGAAATCTTCGAAGACGAACAACGGAGGTTGCATCACGGTTTTTTCATGTTGATTAATTTTTTATGAATAAACGGGACGTATTCAAATTATAAAAAACATAACGTAGACCATAGTTGACGAACAGCTCTACACTGTTGAAAATAAATCTAGCAATTATAGTAAGTATTTGGAGGAATAATGTGTGAGCAATTTTTTTCAAGGTGTTTATCGTTTTGGGTCAGCCTTAAACCCCGTGCTGATGGAGACTGGATCCACGCTCAGTGTCCTTATTGTCCTTTCCACGCACGAGGCCTTTCCACCACTTGTTGAACGGCGTTCGTCGAGCAATTTGCGCCAGCAAAATCGTCTTCTCCCCCCGGGGCTTTCGACCCTCCTCGGTGCCCCTAAATCCCTCCGCCTAGCCGGACCCGTCCTGGCGGATAAATCGTCCTATTCCATTAGGCGGAAGCGCACCAAATCATGCTTATCGTCGCTCATCGGCCGCCTTTTTTCCACGCCTCGACGCATGCGCGTTCCCCGGATTCGAACCCGAGTTCTGAGCTCGGCTGTCTAGCTTCTGTGTCTAGTCGCCCACTTCTTCCCCGACTGCGCCCGCAGACAGACCACCGATAGCGCTCCAGGTGCCTCGGCCACGTGCTCCAGAAACGTCGAATTTGCGCCAGAATTTCGACAGGAATTTTCGAAGTTTTGTCCTCACCCATTTCCCCGAAATCTGGGAGGATTTTCGAGGATGACAGCCCGCAGGATCGCGTCCTCGCCTCGCCTCATTCAACAGGTTGATGCCTCGTGGAGGCACCGCTGAGGATCTGCTCAGCACCATGGCCACTGCGCAGCCCCTCGTTCCGGAAGTGACTTTTAGGACGCCCTTTCGCCAGGAGTATGGTGAGTGACCTACAGATTGAGTAGCCATTTGTGCTTAAGGCGATTGACCTTGAGGTGAATTTTTTTTCCTTATCTCAAAATTTGGGTTTCAAATGTGTTCACAACGATGCTTAAAGGTATGTTGACTTATATATCATTATTCAACTTGATGGTCATCGTTGTCAAACTGAATTTCGGTTTAGCTTAGGGGAACAAACCTTTGGAAAAGAATTCCAACATCTGATGAAATGCAAGCAAAAAGACAAAAATTATGGATCCGAACGGGCTTCTACCACTTCAGAGGTTACGTTTAAACATTCCCTTTACCAAATTTGTATTTCCAAGCAAAGAAGTTTTTTTTTTCAAAACGTCCCACATCCATTGATTGTCCCGTCTTGATCGCAGTGCCTCCCACTGGAGACCCTTGATCATTCGTAAAATACTCTGTCTCGCTGGTGTTTACCGGTAACGAATTTGGTAGATCTACGCGACACCATTTTGAGTTCCTGCACTCAACCGCCCCCACCTTGTAAGGATTTCAAATAGTGCTGCAATATTCAAGAAGGGCTCTTACTAATGATAAATATCTAATTGCTTTTAACTTTTTCAGGGACATTTTAGAATACTCTTTAGACAAAGCTTACTCATTAAAATTACTGCTTTGGCTAAATAAAGCCAAAGCAGTAAGTTTAGCGATAGTGATTTCCAAATATATTACAGAAAACGCTAATTTTAAAATCACGCCTTCTAGATTATAATCCGGAACTGTTCTTGCCCGTTTACGAGAAACCTTCATGACTTACATTGTTTTGTGTTGCGCGAAAGCTACCATATGTTTAGTAGTTATCGAGACTATTGACACTAAGCCATGAGTTTCCATCCCAAACCCGAATCAAAAGAATCCCTACCATACAAAAAATTGCAAAAAAGTGTTTGAAACACTTTTTGATGTGACAGAATATTCTTAGGGACGAATTTTTGGTATTAATTTGCCGATTGAGATTTAAGATTAGTGAGAAAATGCTGAGCAAAACAGTAAGAAGCGAGCGATTAAAAGTAACTGGATACGTATTAACAACTATTGGATACACAATCAATTACTTAGCTATGTTTATAGGCAACTTAAAATTTAAAAAATCTTTTAATCAATATTAATATAAAAATAGTGTAATTCTAGCACCGTAGGTCGATTTTGCGAGTTTTAGGAACAACCATTTTTAGAATAACCTTATGAAATTTGTTCACTATCAATAATTAAAAGGATGAATTGATGTAATACAACATTGATTTTACATTACGTTAGTTTAATGCCTACCTCATAATACTTTCACGTTTTAACTGTATTAATAATATCGATTCATCATGAAATCATCTATTTTTTAGTGTATTTTTAGCGAAAAACATCGTGACAAAATTTGCAATTTTGTGGCCTTCGGCGTTAATTCCTCTTTGATAATAACAAGAGTTTTATCCCAAGGCTTGCAAATTGCGCTGTTTTTGCATTTTTCTCTTCTCGAATTAAGCACGTAGACTATTGAAGAGCTGCCGAAATTGCACTTTTTTCCGCTAATTCTAGATTGAAGTTAAAGCGATTTACAGGAATGCTATTGTATTGTTATCCAAGCTACTGTTAGGCTCTCCATTTGCTGGGCACCTTCGCAAAATGGGCAGTACTTTCTGAATTGCGATCGAATTTGTTCGTTTCATTTTTGTAATGGCTTTAGCAGCTCATATCATCTTTTGACTCATCGAGTCAAAATTCGAAAGATATTACTCGAAGATATTACATTTTCGAGCTGCAGTATCAGCAAAATTAGATCATGCAATGTATGGTAAATTCACGTTACATTCAGGGTCAAATTGGTCAATGAAAAGTTGCGAGGTTTTAATAATGACATACTATATGTGGATTCCCCACACTGTTCGGCCGAAGAATTCGGGCCTCAAAATGACCATGTAGGCCAAATTGCCGTTAGTCATGCATACAGTTGTAGAGAGTGCGTATGCCTTTTACTCAATTCTCACTTTAATAGCTAGCTGCATGCATGAAAGATACACCACCCTTTTATGTGGAAAATTATATTTCGAATTACGTTTTTAATGCGAGAAATTGGTCCTATAACGATAGCGATTTCAATATTTTGGGTTCTAAGGATTAAACCCTGGTATATGAAGATGCTTTTTATGTAAGATTGGTGATCACGACAATGTCATGACATGGCTTTTATAAGGGCATACAACGTTCGACTTCATGATTTACGTCAAACAGATCATTAATGCATAGTTAATTTTTAAGGCGTTTTGTTGTCTGTTTTGTGATGTTTTTTATTAAATCATTAGAATTGAAAAGAATGGCAAATGATTTGCTTCTATTTATGATACAGCATGACGCCCAATCGTCCATAAGCAAACTAGACAAAAAAAGATGTCATATTTATGTACTACTTCGTGCATAATAACAAGTTGTACTGTTGTAAAAATAGGACTGTAGAGGGATTTTTTAATTTACTTGTCCCTACCCCGTGCTCTACTCCATGTTAGCAGATTTTGTGTGATTTCTCTCTTCCAGTTTCTAAAGTACTTTATGAACCGCCCCTAACATGCAAATTAAGAGATTTTATCCATTGAAAGCTTTGAAACAATCATCCCATTGCATTGTGAATTCTGGCTTTTGAGTTGTTCTTCAAGCGCCCACTCGAAAAGGTAATCTACAGTATCTGTATAGTTTCTATTCTACTTTTCAACATTTTGTTTACAGCTGAAGGGACTTCCTACGAAAATTGCGCGCCAAAAACACTTTGTCATTTGAATAATGAGAATAATGCATCAAGCCGATTTGCAAAATGCTCACGTTTCGCTCTTTTTGTAATCTGCTTGAAACATCTTTCAAATCATCGCATTTTTATGGAAAGAGGATTGCGGTGATGAAGTGCGGGTCTATCTTTTTTGAGCATCAGTTTCGCTTTAAAAAAAAAAAAACTGTCTCCTAGAAGCGTTCGTTGCAGAAATAACTTTTTATGGTAGCATGTTTCCAGTAAATTCTTCATGATCGATTTTTGTCTTAAAAGATTTATATTTCCTGAGGCATTTGATGACTGGGACAGGGCTGCGGCAATTAACAATGATTTCGTAGGTTGGAAACGAGCCTTATTGAGCACGTTATTACCTGAGGCATTGCATGACCATTAGCTGACTATGTATGAAAACGTTTGTCCTGATGATGAATTATGGTAGAAAATACCCTAACATATAGAACCTGCATTGATTATAACATAGAAACATGGATATTCTATAAAAAAAAATATTTTTGTAGTTTAAGCTAATTTAATTCATGTATTTTATTCACCTAACTAAAACAATTTACATAAACCTACTAAATTACTGTAGTTTTGATAGTAAAGTTTATTTATAAAAATACGGTTTACAGTAACTTAATAACAGCATTATTAATCAACAATAGATAAATAATAATGAATACATCTCAAATAGAAAAGTGCACGCTGAACCTTCATCCTCATGGCTAAACCAGACAATTTTAAATATTTGTGAATCTGAACCAGCATTTATCAGGGTTTTCAAAATGTGTGCATGTACGCTGTTTCCAAGAAATGAAAGCAACAAATCTGTTCAGTCACGGGCGGAGGAATCTAAGAAAATCGCGCATTAATCCTGGTTGCAAATCCAAATCCTCATTACAGCTAATGGTAGTCACTTTAATCGTTGTTAATCCTCGTTCATCATTCTCTCCGGTCTCGCATCCTTGTGCTTCACACCACTTTGTCTTAATGAAAATGCCTCTTCTGTTTTTACTTGCCAGTATTCACATCAGTTTTCGAATTTGTTGTTTAGTCACTTCTCGGTGCTAATTAAGGCATTCATTTATCCTGATTTAGCCCGTGCAATTACCGGTGATGTGAAAATCCTGATTAAAATACGAATGTGCGCATATCAATCATTGAAACCTTTGATTATATACGCTATGATGCATTTAAATTAAATTTGGTGACCTCTCACATTCAGGCATCCGTAAAATGTTTGTACATGTACATGTATGAAGCCAAGCATACAAAGGATTAAAATTCAAGCTTGCGGTATTATTAAGCTTTGGAAGGCATATTATGTCATTTGCATGTGTTCTTTAATTTGCATAGAATAATTTTATAATCATATAAAGACCCCTTACAGACATATAGTTGTATAAACTTGTACAATGTTTATTTTTTTTAATATTCCAAAATAAATGTATGGCCAATTTTAGATTCCTGCTTTAGTGATAAAATTTCAAACCAAATCAAACATTGGCTTAAACTTATGTATTATGTCATACGAAATCTCTGTACATCTACTAGGAAAGGGTAATTACAAACACGATCTTAGATGGCCAGGCAAGGTTTCCTTACATTTGTAGTTTAAGCAATTGATTTAAGCAATCTAAGCACTTCTTAAACTTCAAATTGAGTGGAAGAAACAATACAACTACTGTAATATTCCTTGAAATTTTTGATTGATACTTTTTGAAGTTATGACTTTAACATGCTTTGTAACATTCTTCAGATACGGAACTGGATACCTTTTAGTTTAAGTAACATTCGAGAAGAAGTTTCGGTTGGGTGATTTCTATTTTCTGAGATATCTAAACCCATCATTATAAAATAAAGAAATATTGGAAAAGTTACTTTCAAGATCTATTTCAATGTAACTTATGAAGCTTATGATTCAAGCTCACTTTTGACTAAAATGTACATTACTGTTGAATCCATCATGTGATTGGTTTCCTTCGTAGTTAATCATTGCTTTCTATTCAACTGGTTTCATTTCTCAAGATCGCAAAAAGTTTAAGCTTTTAGCATCCTTTCATGCCAATCAATAATGTCTTCTCGACAACCCGGGTCGACGAATTTTGCGAAATGGCTTATGTATCGGGTCTACTCCACCATGACGTAATTCGACAACAGGCAAAAAATTGGTAGCGCATAATTTGATTACAATAACAAGGCAGTTTCTAACATCCTCTTTATAACGATGAATAATTACATTATTGGATGTTTTGCCCGTGCTTCGTTTTAATTTACTGATAATAAATTTAACGAGCACGGGCTTAATTCCAATTCACTAGGGAAATACGCGACACAAACAGCAGTGCAAATTCCTCTCAGGTTTCCTGAATTTGATCTCCAATTCTGGGAAAGCTGCATGTATTTAGCTGGCAATTAGGATGGATTTCTGTAACGAGCTTAATGTTGAGGACAATAGCTAAAGCTGGTGTTTGTTGCTTTATTCAGCTGCGCAACATTCAGCGATTGTGCTTCTGAAAAGCCTGATTATAGCGGGGTGTTTGTCCAACAAATCATGTGCTACTATGAACGTGGATTAAACTGATTGCATTCTCTTGCTACTAATGTTACCAAAGTTAATGCCATGTTCAGCGTAAATGAGACGTTATTTGAAAATAAAATTTAGCCAATTAGTATGTAGATGTAAATATTACGGCACATACTAGGGGCAATATGACGTCATTTTTTTGTCCTTTTTGTCGAAGTAATATCATGTGAACCATGCCGACGTTTTGATTGACCCCCATACTGCAACGGTATTTATCCAATGTAACAGGAGCTCCCTAATTTAATTATCATAATTTTGGTTAAAACTAGAAATTTGAGGAGGGGACGGATTTTGCATTAGATAATTTGAAGAACACTTTGGGGATTTTGAGATCCACGGTGATCTAAGTAAAAGCAATAAATGTAAGTAAAATGTATGGACAGTCAAAGACAGATTGAATTAAGGCAATACCTTAGCAACTCAAGTAGTTGGTAAGACGTAGCAGTAAAATGATCAAGATCACGTCGAGATCAAACTTAGTAAATTTATAGTTTAAAACCGACGGTATTGAGCAGTTGTGCTCGCCACACTTTTGGAAAGGTTCCAACACATGTAGAACAGGACATTTTTTTCAGTCATATTTATTACGTCTGCACCAGCAGTTGTCTGAATAAACAAGCGTTGGATGAGACGTGTGGGATTTGACTAGAGGAATAAAATTCTTTATGAATTCGCTCCTCGTTATATTGTTGTCTGTGTTGACGTTACTTAATAATTCACGCAAGCGTAAATAGTAACATTATATTATTAGCCATAGAAAACAAGTTTTGCTCTAACGGCCAGAAATTAAATTTGAAATGTTTATGCTTGGCTGAAACCGTGAAGGAACAACTGCAGTTCAACCATTAATAAACTGGCGACATTTTCTAAAAGCGTTTTCAAGTTATGTGCTGAGCATAATTAATCAGTAACATGCAAATTAAATACAATGAGTTGTAACTTATGGCAAGCATTTAAATAATTATTTTTGTCATCCTGCTAACTTTATTAATAAAACATATCTGTGCCAAAAAGACCAGTTGGCTGGATTAAAAACTTTACAAGTCTGATATATCCCTTCTGGATTCCAAGCTCGGCTGTGCAAATCACTTCTCCTTCATAATATTAGACATACCTACGTCTATATAACAGTATTTGGATGCCAGACGTAAGCCTCAATTTGCCAAGCCTACTTCCAATTAAAACTTTCTCGATTAATTTTATCTCGATCCATCAACCACCTCACTATTGGTTCCATATTCCATTTATAGGGTTTTGCTCTCGATGCATCTACCAATCCTTTACGAGATTAGCTAGAGCCTGACAAATGTCATCCGGATAATTGTTTGATAGACAAAAAGAGTTGAAAGACAATGCTTTTAGGACGTCGAAATGCTGTGCGAAACTAAGAAAAAAATAAAAAAAACGATAAAAAATGTCACTTCTTATTAGCTCCATCAGGCTACAGGGTCTTAAAAACAAGAGCAAAAATATTTCTTTGTTTAGCCTTGACAGCATCCGATATGTGCAAGTAAAGTGCTAGAACTCCTAAAGGGGAATCCGTTTCGTATTTCCTCTTCTTCTTAGCGCCCCATGCCGTTTCATGATGAAAGCACATGTCTTCCATATTAATAAACCCAGCTCCAGCCATAAGTGAAAATGAGGTTAGATCTGCAGGGGCTCAATTAGGAGGCACATTCTCGTTGGCTATTTTGGTTGTAAATTCCTTCATGTAAACATGGTCCCATCGGTGGCATTAATTTCGACCGCTTTCTACCGTTCCCCAGAGTTTTTCTACGAAATTCAATGGAGGAATTAGGAACTTTCATTGAAAGTCTTTCAGCGAAAACCTCCAACGGCGGTATTGCTTTAATATGAAGCGAATCAGACCCTTTGTTCTGATAGCCCTGCTAAAATCAGACTTGCGCAGATCTAATGACTTGTAATGCATGTTTGTTTCATAAACTGAAAATATTGGCATGTTAACATACAAGAAAATGTAACGTACAATAAACATTTACTTGATGTGAATTGCTCGTTTTTTGACACGTGATTTGCATAACTGTCAGTAGTTTGCATATTTTATGGCGCATGATAATGCTGTTTTTTATGTAAATAGCATTCAACGAAGTACACCGCTCAGTAAAATACCACTTTGCTGAGAAATTTATCAATTTTGGGTGTAAAATAAAAAGAACTGAATGATGTGAAAATGTTAAGCTTTGGCTTTGTCATGCCAATCTTCCTTTAAAATGCAGCCTTCATAGTCATCCCTCTAGGAAGTTTTCCAATTACATGATATGAGTAAACAAATGCCTGACAATGTAGCGTATAACACAAATGTAACTCATTTCTGCATAAAGTAAAAGTGAATAACTGACGAAGACGATAGAAGAAGATAAGCATTAATAATAAAAATAACAGCGCGACTTAATAGTGCAAAACATTTCCTAAGCCTGTAGAAATGTATTAGTAAGGTATGAAATGAGCTTTACTTAATGTAAATATTAAAAACGTTCTTCTTAAATATAAATTTTATTTGTGTTGAATGATGCCCTTTTCTCCGTCCTGCAATATGTTTATTTGTTAAAAATATTATCCAAACTTTTTAAAGTTAGCTAATTATGAAAAAAAAAGAATTCATTTGCTATATACAGTATCCCTTGAGGATGCCAATAAAGAACATTGATTGCTGCCTGCCTATATTAATATTCCCTGAGGTTAGCAAACATGCAAAGCAACTATGTTTGTAGTAATTGCCTGCATAAACAATTCATCAATCACAATTTCCCCCAATTAATTACCCAAATTGATCACCAGTTTAGTAGAAAGGAACATTGACAGCAGCACCACATCTCATTATTTCCATTCTATTTATGTCAAATTTAACTAACCCAGATGGTCAGACAACATAAAGAAAATTATCGTAAAATTTGCCTTTAAAAATGTTTTGTGTATCAGTACTTGTATATTAAATGCATTTCATATGTTGACTTATCCTGGAATTAAGAAAAAAAATGTGTAGTTTTGTTTAGTGTGTTTTGGTTTAAAGTTACGTTGGTAGAATATATTTTATCTCAACAACCCATTTAAAAAAATACGACAAACAAAATTATATTGAAAGCAAAATATACACGTATAGTTTTAATTTTACAGGGCTTTGCCTGCAGTTATAATTTATTGAGTAGTCTTTTTAATGGAATGGGCACTATTTAAAAATTGGAGCACTATAATAATAATGTT
>JAQIXS010003303.1:0-18577 GCA_034700785.1 Rossiulus vilnensis
TGTGTTTTGGGTAACATCTAAAACCAGATTCAGGCTGATTTCGTGACTTGCACTTAACGATTTGCAGAGGCAATCTCATACACACAAGGCCGAATCGGGTTTTAGCACACCCAAATAGAGCACGCAGCCAAAGACTGTATCATCAGTCGTGTCATGTAAACTCATGCCGTAATTCTTTGGATTGAATGGTAAGTGTTTTTTAACAGGTTGGATAGAAGCAGTTCTGCAAGCTTGTTTATAAAATATTCTGAAATATCAACATGTTTTGTTGACCGATATCAATGTCCAACTCGAAGCAATTTTCCACACAAGGAATACTCTATAGCTCTATATGTTAAGAGATTTTTTGGAAGCTTATTATCTGAAATTAAACTCACGTATACATATATATGTAGGTCTTGATAGTTTTTTATTTAAAAAAAACGTTGAAGAGGGAAGTTCGTTTTATAGCAAGTTATGATTTGGATGGAGAACTTGTTTAGGAAATAAACTCGCTTTGAAATAATTTTTCATTCCATGTTAATTATGTGTAATTTGATCCCCTCCCAAATAGCTGGCAATGTACCATATTTATTTATTCAACGTCCTTTGACTGCTATTTTATGTTTAGTAGCTGCGTTGATTAAACGTTAATTAAATACAACACTAATTTTTAAAATTTAATGTTAATGGGAAAGTGCCTAAATGATCATGTGAGGCTTAATAAGTCGTGATAGTAATGATTGTTGTTGAATGGTACGCTATTCTAGAAGATTTAAATTTCCCGCCCTAGAAATTACATAATCGATCGCAAGGAATGATGGGTATCAACAGGTGGGTAGAAAGGCGGCTGTTCGGTATTTTGTTGCTTCTAGGTGTTGGCGAGGAGAATCAATTTGCCTGAATCCGAAAAGGTTGCGTATATAGTAAAAACATACAGAATATCCTCTGTTAACAATTTAACCTTTCAGGTTCCGGGTGTGGGTTCATATAAGCTTAATATACCTCCCCCAAAAATGTTGTTTACGTTTTTTCCCCCTAAGATCCGCCCGAGGTTCCATGCAGCATGAGACAGAATTTCCGGGAAATGAATCATAAGTCTGTGATTTTACTTGACAATCCAAATAATGGTCTATTGTTATGAGTAACTGTGAACCGATTCTGCCATTTTAAGCATCGCTACATTGTTGGTAAGTAAAGGTTTTGGCATGCTGATATTAAACACGAATGCACGTACACTGTAAATACGGATGTCGAAAGTGAAATCAAGGTTCGAGATTAATTCGCTGCGTTCACTTTTTGCAACTGATAATAGTGCACTTTATTCATTTATACCCTGAAGCTTACTGAGCTGATGTTTTATGAACGCTGTCTATCATATTTTCTAATTTGCCTGTGCAAATACATGTGGGATAAAAGTGCCTATGCAGTGTGCCCACTTAGATTTATTTCATTAGGAGATTGTTTTTCTATCAAACAAACGTTTACTAAATTCATTATAGTCTTGCAATTTTTCCCCTTAGATCTTTTGAATGATTGAGTATATGGTGAAGATCAGACCGGTAAGTAAATTACTATTACTTTGCACTTTTATCGTAAATTATTTTGTAATTGCATGCAGCCGATTTAAAAAGTCACCAAGATCTTTTATATGTCCCTTCTATTTGTATATAAGAATAGTCAAAGCAACAACATATTAAAAAGCAAGACCAGACAGCGTAGGTTGATCGTTGAATGCATTATAGAATATTTTTAATCTTTTACTTCTCTTAATATATGTAAACTATATTATTATGTTTTTGGGACTTAAAGCAAACACTCCAGACTTTTCCACCCAATTCCAATCAAGCATCAATTGTTTTATAAATAGCCTAAATAGGGCAATTCCAAATAACATAATATATGAAAGTTACTAGCAGAGGCAATTCTACATGTGGAAAAAAATTAGCATTGATAATAACCAGTTCAAATACTATATTTGAAAATCGTTGTACATAATAATTGTTTTTGAATTTGAGAGAATTCGTTTTACTCTGCCATATCTGCCTTACATGCATTGTAAACGCATGCAACTTAAAAATGTTGCAAATTGGACTTTAATAAATCGAGGCTGCATGTATACCATACTAACCTTTTGTTGATCAAATCGAATGATTCGTTATATATTACTGCCTATTTTATAGTACAAGGATGTCTTTATGGAGGAGTTCCATGTGTACATATTTTAGTTTGGAAGATCGTTTATGATATCTATTCTAAATTAAAAACGCCGAATCAGAAGATTAAGAAATCTGGGGCATTGCCCTGTGAGCCCCTGTACAGCAAAATGGCGCCAAGCGGACTGTCCAGTAATCTCTGGGCAAAGGACACAATGTCAGAAAATGTTGAGGTGGAATGCTTGATGCCAAATAGCATCATCATCGCTTTCACAGTCGATCGAGAAATCACGCTTTTAGATCTCAAAGAGGTGAAGTCGTCACATTACTCACAATATGATGATATTGTTTAAATAATTTACTCGCAATTGTAACAAACCTATGTATTAAATTCTCACCATTTTCTGTTCTAGGAGCTTTGGGAAGAAGCCCAGAAGCATCCTTTATATGGTGTTTTACGAGACAAGCAGTCATACATTTTTATGTGTGTGAACTGTCAGTCTGAGCAAGAAGAACTCGTGGATGAAATGCGAAAGCTATGTGATATTCGACCTTTTCAGTTTATTTTGAAAGTGGTTGAGCGGAAAGGTGATAAAGCAGAAAAGTTACTTAATGCACAAATTGGATTGCTCATTGGAAAAGGTATACAATATGAATTTATCTGACGTGATAACCACATATTACAATAATATACTCTTGAACTGTAGTCAGCTTACATCTTTGATTTAAGAGAGAAAACCTGCTTGTTTTGAGATTACATAATTATAAAAAATACTGAAATGTTATTTGGACAATATGGATGTTATTGAATGCTGCTTACGTTTCTTACTTTATATGATTTGGCTAGGATTACACGAATTTGATGCTCTTAAAAACCCAGAAGTGAATGAGTTCAGATGGCGAATGCGAGCAGTTTGTGAAGAATTTGCAAGTGAACGAGATGCATTGGATTGGAAAGAAAAGACTTTGTATAAACATCCCGTCAGATTAGCAAGCTCGCCTGACCTGCCAGTGATGCTTAGAAATAACTTAAAGGATGATAATATCAGTGTCCTTGTTAGATTTGAGAAGACAGAGGTATTGCATGAATTTTCGCAATCTATCATTTAAATGGAAGCTGACATTAAAATTGTCCATCGTTTTTCAGACTAGTTTTACTTTTCGGATCCCCTATACCAGTTCTCCGAAGCAGTTGCTTCAAATGGTTTTATCCAAAAAAGCCCACATTTCGGGGACAGAAGAAGAAAGTGTTGATGAATATTGTTTGAAAGTTTGTGGTCAAGAAGAATACTTTTTAGTGGAGAAACCTCTTAGCCAATACAAGGTTTGTTGATAGCTTTAAGCATTTTATGAGTTGGTTAAGCACTGATAGGCTGAGATAAATTACTTGTAGGGTTATTTTCTATAAAACTCTTAAGCCAAGTTTATCTTTTGATTTTTCAGTATATTCAAAACATGATTTCTAAAGAGAGCAATCCTCAGCTGGTTACAGTTTCGCTACAGGGCGTTATGCAGTTAGTTGATGGAGACAGTATTTATTTTAATCTTGATGACATTAAAAGCCGGCGCTCCAGATCTGGCTATAGTACCATGACTTTGGGAGCACGGAAAAAGCCAAAATTCGTGTGGTCGTCAACCATTGCTGAGCTTTTTTCTTTTAAAGTTTGTGAAATCAGACGGCTAAATTGCAGCGGTGCAGAGGTAAATAGTACTAATGTATTGCATATGCGATTTAGTAACACATATTTAGAAGTGTAAATATTTTTAATTACTCTGTACACGAATTATGGAGCAAAATTAATCCAAGAATGTACTTTGTTCAGGTGGCCATTCAGGCAGGACTTTTTATTGGAGCAGAATCCCTCTGTGAAGCTCGGAAAACACTAGAGGTTCAGTCAACAGATGGAGATGTTGCATTTGATGAAGATCTTTGTTTTGACATTGAAGTGCGAAATATTCCTAGGATTGCCCGACTCTGTTTAGTTGTATATGAAATAAGCAAAAACGCCAGAGGTCCTAAGCATCGAAAAAGTAAAAGTGGTAACAAGCAGGTATTCTGTTCTAATATTTATTTTGAAACTGCAATGTGTATGCTACTTTTTATGTTTTATAATTGTCATCCGTTGTAAACCCATTTTTAAGAACCTTTTTTTTTTGTAGGATAGCTTCATCAATGCCTTAGCGTGGGTAAACACAACAGTATACGATTTTAAAAACCATCTCAAATCTGGCTCCATTACTTTATACATGTGGACATATGCTGAAGATATGCAAAACGATGATCTGTTACACCCTCTGGGAACCGTCGTTTCTAATCCCAATGCAGAGCATAGCACTGCACTCACTATTACATTTGTAAATTACAAACCTGAGTACAATATCGTCTATCCAACAATTAACAAGGTAATGTTTTGCTAATTATTCTCTGTGCGTAATGTGCTACTGCAGTAAACACGAAAGGATGTCTTATACTACCAGTTTCTTAATCTTCTGTAGCTATGTGAAGATGCTAGGCAAGATATGAACGAGGATGTTACGACTAATAACTCCGTGAGTCTCCCACTAGCTCTTCTTTTCCACTACTGATGATTAAAATAAATTGTAACATTTGTTATTTTTGGGCAATGTTTAGACTCATGCAAGCAAAGCATATCTCGAACAATTGCGACAAATTTGTGATAGGGATCCCTTGCACCAGCTTCACGAGCAAGACAAGGAACTCATGTGGTTCCTGAGGAAAGATTGCTTAACTCATCTCCCACATTCTCTGCCCAAACTATTGCAGTGCTTGAAGTGGAATGAATACAAATGCATTGCAGAGGTCATGACGATTGAAAGAAATAAAAACACTTTCTGTGAGTTTTTATTTTGCATAAAATAATTGAATATTTGTCTTACAGATGATGGATTTACTCCAGAGTTGGCCTCAGTTGTCACCTGAGCATGGCATGGAACTATTAGATTATGCTTATGCAGATCAAGAAATCCGTAAATTTGCCGTGAATTGCTTGAAAGATATAAGGCAATTATTACTATTCACCTCTGCCTAATGCTACGTTGAGCTGTTAAGCCTAATGTTTACATGTATCTATGTTAAACATGTGATGTCACATTTTTCTAGTGATGAAGACCTCCTATTGTACTTGTTGCAGTTAGTTCAGGCCTTGAAACATGAATCATACCTTTATTCAGATCTCGTTGAATTTCTGCTGGGTAGAGCCTTAAAAAATCAAAATATAGGCCACTATTTCTTTTGGCATTTAAGGTCAGTCTCATTACTTGAAGCTTGCAGTGACATATTGATTTAATAGTTATTTTTGTGGTTTTATTGTACAACTTTATTTAGATCTGAAATGCATGTACCTGCTGTTTCCATTCGTTTTGGTCTCATTTTGGAAGCATACTGCCTAGGAAGTGTGGAGCACATGAGAACATTGAGTCGGCAGATTGATGCCCTTGGCAAATTAAAATTCATCAATGAAATGATACTTCAGAAACGGGCAAGTATACTTCTGCAAAGAGTACGCTGTTCACGATTTATGTTTGCTCTTCTAATTTTTTTTTCCAAATTTGAATTGACGTTTCTAGGAGCCACGTGACAAAATTAGACAGATAATGTTTGAAGTTCTTAATAAAAGTTCATTTATGGATTCGTTACGTGGATTACGGAACCCTTTGGATCCCAGCATAAAGTGCAAAAATCTAAAGTAATGTTTAATGTTTTAGGTTAAGGCGATCATAACCCCTCAATAATGTTTATCTACATTTAAGATATTTTCTGTATAAAAATCTCATGTGAATGTGTATTAATCTTCATGGGACAATGCTGTGTCTGACAAAGACATACCTTGTGAACAAACATTTAATCCAATGTATGTTTCTGCACGAATTTTCTTTATTATTTAAAAATTTGAGGGGTTATTATCCTCTTAAATTATTATCTTTGACGTACCAATTGCACGTGTGACACCCGCTAACATGATTTGCACTTAAACGTTTTAAGAGTTGAGAAATGTAAATTCATGGATTCTAAAATGAAGCCCCTGTGGTTGGTTTTTCACAATGAGGATATTCATGGCGAGCCCATTTATATTATCTTCAAAAATGGTTATGGTAAGTTGACTTTAAATGTTTTATAGTAGATCATTTCGTTTTGTTTTATCCAAATAAATCCCCTAATATATAATAAATGACTAATATTGCTGTTTATTGACTTAACAGATCTCAGGCAAGACATGCTCACACTTCAAATGATTAGAATTATGGATAAACTGTGGAAAGATGAGGGCTTAGATCTCAGGTAATTTGTTTCAGAATTATACTATCCCTGGATACGATTCATGATGTCAGTATGTTGAAAATGGATTTTAAGCACAAATTTAATACATCACTCAGGATGAATCCTTACGGCTGTATATCGACTGATTACAAAGTTGGCCTGATTGAAGTTGTTCTTAATGCAAATACTATTGCAAACATTCAGAAGGAAAAGGGAATTTTCACAGCTACATCAACGTTTAAGAAGGGTTCATTATTAGGTTGGCTTAGGGATCATAACACAGATGATAAAAGGTAGGATAAAAAACGTAATTTAATGCCTGATTCTGCACCCTGATTTTGTTGAGTTTATTAAGAATTACAAGTTTAGTGGTGATTTTGTGCAGTTTGAATCGAGCAGTTGAAGAGTTCACACTATCATGTGCTGGGTATTGTGTTGCTACTTATGTGCTCGGAATTGCAGATCGTCATAATGACAATATCATGGTTAAAACCAATGGCCAAGTAAGTGTGTTACAGCAATGACAATGAATTTATCGCAATGTTTTTCCTTGATTTCGAAAATTGTTTTCAGCTATTTCACATTGACTTCGGCCACATTCTCGGGAATTTCAAAGAGAAATTTGGCATTCGACGGGAACGGGTGCCATTTGTGCTTACTAACGATTTTGTGTATGTTATTACCAAAGGCCAGAATCAGAAGTCACAAGAATTCTCAAGGTGAGCACCAATGCTAATTATTCAATTCTACCCTGTATTTTGTGAAATGTTTGTAAAAGCAGTAAATTTATTGAAATATTATCGAATGAAGGAATGATATATTGAGTTGCCACACCGTATTTGTCAGGTTCCAGAATTATTGCGAGAAAGCGTTTGGCATACTGCGCCGTAGAGGCTCACTCATAATCTCCCTATTTGCGATGATGCTGTCTACAGGAATTCCAGAATTGAGCTGTGAGAAAGACCTGGCCTATTTGCGAGAAACGCTAGTTCTAGACCTTCCTGAGGCAGAAGCTCTGAAGCACTTTCGTTCCAAGTTTGATGAAGCTTTGAAAAACAGCTGGAAGACTTCTGTAAACTGGTTAGCCCACAATCTATCCAAAGACAACAAAATGAATGATTAACATTTTTTGCATCTTTGCACGTGCTGTTTGCACTTTGTTAACCATTCAGGGTTTTCATAGAACGCTGGACTTGTTATCCAGTAGTGTATCACGTGAATTGCTTTTATTTTTACAATTGTGTTTTATATGTAAAATGTCATGTTTTGCTTCAACTTCAAAATTTAGAAGAGAAATTAGTGAAATGTCCAGGGGAAATGTGAAATATAAGCAAATGATCTTACAAATCCAACTTTCTGAAGCTTGCTATCTTTTACGAAAGGACAAATATTATAGAAATTTGGTGATTGACATGCAATTTTATCGTCTTACCTCTCCTTTGGGTCACATTATTTTGATTCTTCTGAAGAAACGTTTAAGCATTCTTTTTAGACATGAAAAATTAATACTAATATGAATTTCTTAATACTTATTTCCTCAAATCACTCCAAAACTGCTTAAAGTGCAAAAGGATATTAAAGCAGGAGAAATCTGCCTGCGGGTTTAATTTTAAAATAACTTTAAAATATTGTCATAGAATTAAGATAATAATGAGGAACAAATATAAAATAATCATTCAGTCTGCCAGTTTTATAAAAAATATCTTGGACGAAAACATTCCATGCATTTTTGTGCGGATTATCAAGAGGCGACCTCTTTCTTATGAAATTAAAATTTTTTACATTTTGGGATTTAAAGGTTATTTTGCCTGTCAGCAGCTGTGATTTCTTGTTTATATGCTAGTCAATTGCTGGGAAATACTGTTCATCCATAGATATTCAAATGCCTGAAAGTTTATTAATACTAGAAATGTGCTTTAATGTTATCACTGAATACTATCAAATTCAAAGAGCTTATTTTAGCAATCTGCGAATAATCTCTTGTTAATTGTACATTGCATTTTTAAACAATGCCGACTTGTCAAGCATATCATGTTTTTTTTTTTGGTGCCATTGATTCGTGTTATTTTAGTTAATTTGGATTCTGCATTTTTTAAGCATGCATAAGGTACTTTTTATTTTCGATGTTCCCCTAAAATACCACTTATACGTTGTTGCACTAAATACCTACTGCGTACGTTTTATTAGAATTTTATAACGTCAATTTGACACAGTAATCTTTATACCTTATGTGTTCTATGCAATAGATGAATATCTAGAGGAAGTTTAAATAATGATGTGCCATGTTTTTATGAAAATGTAGGTTATTCACCTGTGTTTGTCCACATGTTGCACTGTACTAATAATTTCCCCTTAATCTTGTCACGTGCAGATAGTTGCTGACATGTTATCACAGAAGATACATTTATTATCATTTGATTACCAAATATTACATTTTTTTGAGTTGCTGAAGTAAAATGCATTTCTTGTAACGGATTTTTTTGCCGAAAGTCACTTTTTCGTCAAAATATATCAACATCTTTTATAAAAAATATTTTACGATTTAATTTCACATTTTTCTACTTTTAAATATTACTCAAATTGGTCAATTTGGTTATACGGGCCAATTTTTACTCTTTATCTATTGCCATTTGTATTATTTATATATTATTTGCTCCTCCAAAATAAAATTATAGTAGTACATGTACAATGCTTGAAATTATAACTAAATCAGTACTAGTATCTGAAAAATCAAACATTTACAAGTTATCACTTCTATGATACTAAGATTTCACAAAATTTTACTTAGTTTCAGAATAAGGTTAGACAAACTTTCTGTTGTTCTGTTTAGAATGTTTTACATGGATTGTTTTAATGTTTGCCCAAAACATTCCACTGGTGTCAGCAGTTCAGGTCTTCCACATGTCTACTCCTCTTGTTACATTCCCATATTGCATAAGAGGTGAATATGAAAGTAGTACAATCAATATGACCATATGCAATACGTCATATTATTATTATATGAATAACCTGTTAATTTCAATACCAATTCCAGCAATAATATACTAGTTTATTTACGTTTAGTTCAGTAAGCCTAAGCACTTCCAGACTTACATTATTTAATGTTTCCACACAATGAATGTTATTTAGATGTTGTTCACAAATGGCAGTTTTGAGATGTTATATTTTATATGCATTATGAACCACTTCAAATGCACTCTTATCAAAATGGGGTAAGTTAAATTTTAAAACAAAAAATACTGTATGTCAAACCTTGTGTAATTTCTCAGGATATCCCTTCCAGTATTGAGAAATAAAATTGTGATATTTTCACTTTTTGTTCTTTATTAATAGTTTGTTGAGCAGCACATTTTACATTTTTATGGTAAATTTTGATTTTATTTGTTTAACCTCAGACTGAAGAAATTGTTATAAGAAGTGTCAAAATCTGATCAAATTTGTTTTTGCATGAATTTTAGGTAAAACCTGAAAAAAAAAGACAAGCCATATGAGTTGCTGGGAAACAGTTAAGAGATTTTTATGTGATTATAACTGACGTTTATTGCTTGAACATTTTTAAATTATGAAATATGACAATATTATTTTATTGTTTTAACAGATTTAATGCTTGGAGTAAGTCAGATATGATGTCATCAATGTCTTCCTTTTGGGTTTCTCGACCTATGCTGAGCCTCATTGCATTTAGAGCCCGTTCTTCAGGCACACCATGTGCTACGAGTATTTTGGAAGGTCTGTAAGAGATGTTGATCGATCACCTGAGGTAATTATTACATTTTATTATTCATCAGTTGATTCACTTGCCCGCCTCTGGAATGACATGCTGCCCCCACACTGGCTATTAACTTCTGGCATTTTGACAAGATTTTCTTGCCTAAAGTTTGAATTGAAATAAGGAACATCAATAACATTCTAATTATAGCTCGTTCTCAAAATGACAAACGTTTTGCACATGTATGCTATTTCCACACCTTCAAGTCCCTCTCCAATAAAAGACACATTGACTGTGTTAGGCAGATGTTCAGTGTTTTGGAAATTGCTATTAAATTGCACCCCTTGGCCAAACGACATCTGTAATTTGAATGTTTTGACACTTTGAAACCGCTGCACCTGACATTAAAAATGGGTATATTTGAAAAGCTAGGAAGATTGAAGGATTCAATGTTTAAATTTCCAAACTGTCAAAACGATCTTTATGTTGGCCTTTGTAAAACGTAACAAGATTAAGCGTGTTTGTTTAATGGTGACAATACTATACACCTAGGGTCGATTCAACCAAAATCCTATGTTTCTAAGGCAATTCAAGCATTAATGCCCTCAATCTTCAAGAATGTATGTTGTTACTTCAAGTTTTTCTTCCAAATATTTCTTTATTTCTAAAAAGTGTGATGTATAACGATTAAGATTCTCAGATACAAGTTGAGCTGCCTGAAAAAAAAGTTCCATTTTTAAATTATAAAGATTTGAAATTATACAAGCAAATCCAACGTTTTGCACAGTACCTTGCCAAGTCCCACAATCATTGGTGTATTTTCTGTTCTAAAATTGAAATTTAACAAGCATTCAAGCAAACAGTGCATTTTCCATAAAAAACACTCATTAACTTTATACCTACCCTGGCCGGTAGCCCCTTTCTTGACCACCGCCAAATAATTGGGGATATAAAGGGCAGCCCCTGCCAATGTCTCTAACAAATACTGCACCGATTCGTGGGCCATAGAACTATAAAGGAAACTACAGATATAAACATTTACATGTATAATACTTTAAGGTAATAAATATTTTCATCAAACAACAAAATTACTTTGTGGCCAACAATTGTGAGATAATCCACCTCACAATCTTTTACACTGACAGTTACTTTGCCAATAGCTTGTGCAGCATCAGTGTGCAACAGAATTGAATGCTGCAAGCTACTCTTATTCTGTTTTTCATAGTTCTTGGCTGCATGGACAATCTCCGTAACAGGCTAATACATAAACATATACTGTTAAATATAAGACAGCAAATACTCGAAATAGTATCACAAAAATAACATGGCATTTGCAAAAAATCCGCTTTTATTTTTTGCACTTTATATATTCCGATATTAATTTAAGGAATTTTGTTCTACCTGCAAAACACCAGTTTCATTATTTGCAAGCATGATAGTGACTAAACAGGTAGAGGGCCGGATCGCACCTATGATATCAGCAACTTCCACACGTCCCGTGAGTTTGGAAACTGGCACAAACGTCACTTCTGAAAAGAGCTAGTTTATATAACGTAGTTTATGAATGGTGTAAAAGAGGACCTTCTCAATGCTCTACCTATTTCTTTTTTGCTTTGAAAATGCTCCAGTGGAAGTCTGATAGAATCATGCTCCACTGTTGTTGTGATAACATGAGGTTTAGGGCCTCTGCCAATAGAATGTATTTCTTCTTTTGTTGTTCTATTGAAATTCTCTATGGATGACTGTATTACCAAGTTGTTGGCCTAAATTGAAATGGACAACATTCAAAAATTGACATGTGGATAAACGTTTTATTTAAATATTTGATAATTTTAATTGCTATTTTTCTGGAAGGATTTTTTCACATCAGTACTTGTGTCATTTGAAATTTAGATGTGATTTTGAATTTTCCATTAATGAAAATAATTAACATTGAAGCCTTTCTAACCTCAGTGCCTCCAGATGTAAACACAATTTCTGTAAAAGTAATACAAGAATTATAATTTTAGCTCCATGAATTTATTATTAGTCTATGCGCATTGTTGTCTCAATAATACAATCCATTAGATCTTAAAAAATACATTATATGGATAATGTAGCCACTATTAAGTACGTTGTAGGGCCTATGCTAATCTGGCTGCGCTTACCGTGAGCCTTTGCACCAATCATGGTGGCAACAGATTCCCTAGCATCCTCTATCTTCATTTTGCAGTTTTTCCCTTTAAAATATCAACAAAAATTAGTTGTATTTCATTAATAATTAATGCAAAAATAAGATTGTAATACCGCGGTACCTAATTCATTGGCACTGCTGGGATTTCCCCAATCATCATTTAAAGAATCTGTTATTGCTTTTACTACTTCAGGGGCTAGTGGAGTTGTAGCGTTATAATCCAAGTAGATCATTGTGATACCTGTTATTTACATGTAGATTTATTTTGGATAGAAAATATTCAATTAGTGCAGGCATAACAAGTAGAACATAATGTACTTGATATGGTGATGGCTACGATGCATGGATAAATTGCAACATTAATTACAGTAGTTTTAAAATACTCGCCTAGAAATATGATTATAAACTTAATGATTATACATACAAGTATAACATAATTAGCTGTAGTTTCCAAATTTTGTATCCTATACAGCCGATTATAAGTACAGGTACATTTATCTTTAAAAGTTCACATTATGTAATTACGTGAGCTATAGAGGGCGCTGTAAAGTGTAAGCAGAAGCATGTGCCCTCCTGCATGCCATGATGCAAAAATTGAACACTGTACTCACACATTTTTGATTCACTTAAACCATAGCAAGTAGAACATCATGATGATAAATATTATTTTTGCTTGAGTAGTATACCGTATTTGCTCGCGAATAGGCCATTGACTCTTAATAATGTACTAAATAAAACTTAATTTAATGAATAATAGTTTTGAGATGCAGCTTATGCACGCACATTGCTAATAGGCGAGAAAATACTGTTATTTGGAAATGTTAGTTGTAAAAATTTTAAAACTTGATTGAATGAGCGATGTTCTAAATAAATGCAAAATTTTAAAAATGATACGAACTGAGAGGCCATCGTGGAGATGCATGACCAACAACCAATTCTACACGTGAAAAAAGATTTGACTAATTGAATCAACAAATGAAATTTTTTTGAATGGTGTACATAACTTTTTACCGAGGAAAAATCCCTTTGGCAGGGCTTATATTAAATTAAGGCACAAAATTCAAAATTGGTGGAATGCATCCACAATTCTTCCAGTGCGATCAAATAACGGCCAGTACTACTGCTGGACTGTATGAGATTTATTTGCATACTAGTTATTAACTTGTACACAACATACGAAAATGTCATTATTGATGAAAAGGGCACATGTTTTCATATAAAAATACAGATAAGCGAAACAAATTATTCTCTGGTCTTTTGCTCTTCGAAAACCCAAGTAGAGGTAGAGTCTTTATGGTCCTACAACAAACATTTTCATACTAAAAATGCTTGTAATTATCAGAATAAGAAATGCTGGAAATATCAGCACACACCTCTATTCTTATCCCAGTAGAATTCAACTCTTCCCTCAATCTGTCACACGCACCTAACATTGCCTTGCGAGCATTTTTGACGTCGATATCTATTCAAAGTAAAACCATCCGTCATAAGTTGGCCAACTTTCGATTTTTTAGGAATAACTTTATATATTACCAGATTTAAATTGGATGGCGTGTTTTCTTATTTCACTGCGAAAGTTGACAGTATAGTCAACAATGCTGTTAAAATGACAATACTGGAATTCCTGAAAATGTTTGAAAGCCTCTGTTATGAATGAGCATCACAAGAATATATAATGTCCTACGTATTCCTCACCTGGCTAGTTTGTAAACTGATACCAAGATCATTTAAGAACTTATTAACGTGGTTTCCAATTGCACCAATCATGGCTGGGTCTCTTACAGTTAACTCCTGTTAATGTGATGTTTCTTATTAATGCAAATAAGTCAAAAGCAGGCATACTTCAAATTATAAACAAATTTCTAATTACATCAGTTTGTTGTTGGAAATGCTTGTTGACATGGTTCACAAGACTGAGAATGGTGGCAAAGGCCTTGTTAGTGTCGAAATCATCAGCAAGAGCTTGTTTTATTAGTATAAAAGAATCTTGTAGCCTAAAAATTCAATAATTTTTCTCACATGAATTTGACTTTCTAAGGAACTGCACGATGCACCATGTATTATAATACATGTACAACTATTATAAAATCGAAAATAAATTTCCTTTATGGAGCAAAACTGAATCAAGAATAAGAAAAAAATATTGAACAACGTATGAATTATTCCAATTTTGCAATGAGTATGTCAATTTAGACATTCTGGAATTTTACATAAGCTAGTAATTAAGATAATCACGAATACGTACCGTTTTGAGAGATCATTTAGGTCTAGCGGAGGGCACATAAGTTGACCTTCCATATAAGCTTTCACCAGTCCAAAAAATAATTGTAATTTGCGATAGATGGCAGATGCCTCATTTAATGTTTCTTCTTTGTATTCCATGTCTGGAAAAAAAAATTAATAATAAATTTCTGAAGCTCGGTCGTTTTGCAATTTACTAGGAATCATTGTATACTAACTATTGCGATAGTGAGTAAGCAGACAGAAAATCCGAAATTCATTTGCAGTGTGTCGTGATAAGAATTCTTGAATGGTGATTACGTTTTTCAAAGATTTGGACATTTTTTCGTTTTTTAGATGAACATGCCCTATAAAAAAATTATAAATTCTTTCTCATATGAATTAATGCATTCTCTTGCAATGTGTGAAAGCATTAAATAGCATAACCATGCAGGATTTAACAAAAATTACTTGAAACAGCACTACTTTGAAATTGGCTGTTGGAGATTTGCAAATTTAAAATTACGTTGCCAATCTAAAAACCATGTCTCTCAGATCTGAAAATAATTATCCAATGAGATTTAGTTGGTAATATACCTGAATGCAACCAATAATTGACCCACTGTGAAACGGAATGGTAAGCTCCAGACTGGGCCAGTTCGTTTTCATGGTGAGGAAATAGGAGATCAATACCTCCAGTGTGGAAATCCAGCTGGTTACCAAATATAAGGCTAAGAACAGTAGAATAAAATATTGTCGGTTGTTTGTGAATCTATGACAGTTTTAATGAAACCTGCCTAGCCATTGCTGAGCACTCAATGTGCCAACCAGGTCGTCCTTTTCCCCAAGGGCTAACCCAAGATGGTTCATCTACTTTAGAAGCCTTCCAAAGGGCAAAATCCATTGATCGACTTTTGCTTTCTCTGCCTAAAAGTACATAAAACGTATGACTTCTTCATTGAGAAAATGAAATTCTTCAAAACTATATTACTTACTTTTCTCTGTAACTTGAACTTCGGCCTGACCAGGATGGAGTATTCCATAGCGATCAATATATTTGGTTAAGTCAAAATAAACGGAACCTACCAAAGAAAAACATTTTAATTCATTATTTTAAATAGGCAAACCAAACAACTGAAGAACTCGACGTTATTTACCATCATCTGCAATGTAAGCAAATTGCTTATCCACAATCTTTGAGATGAATTGTATAATACAAGACATTGCATCAGTAACTCTCATGGTACTTGTTGGAGGTAAAACGTTGAGATCGTTGAGGTCTTTAAAAAAGTCATTTTCATACTTTCTTGCAAGTTCCAAAAATCCAACATTTTTCTGGATATTATAAATTCGTATAAATTTATTCTGGAATTTCATATTAATTGACATGAAAATTCCAGCAGAATTTGCAGAATAAAAATTTATCTAGTGATATTATGGTAATAAAATCACAAATGCTCACAATATTTATCATAGCAATGAATACTTGTGCCTCCTGGAATTCTCACTAACGGTTATGAAGAGATAATTCATATGACCATTTACACACCTCTTTAGACCTAGTGATGATCTTATCATCAATGTCTGTGATCCCCATGAGTTGCACAACATTAATTTCAAAGTAGTTTTGCAAAACTCTTCTAATAATATCAAACTTCATATAGCAGCTATTTGAAAACAAATATATTTTATTAAACACAGACCTTGCAACATTCACGGTAGCAAACAAGGTTGGACAATTTCGCCTTAAATATTAAATTTTCCTCGTAGAATTACCTTCCGTGACCTATATGTGCATCATCATATACAGTCGGTCCACATATGTACCTTAATTTAAAAAATCAAAGATTACGTAATAAGTTTAGAACATGGTTTCTAACACTGATGTCCGCTGTATATCGGTACCAGTATAGCAGCTTTCCACGAGGCAAAACCAGGGGCACTTTACACTTAGTTTGACTATTGTATACAGAAATGCCGGTATCATAGCCTTCTGGTAACGTCCATCCCTTTAATTTCTCGGTTGACATATACCTCGGGCATCCTAAAATTACATTTTTTAATATTTTCAACTCGCAAGTGAGCACCCTACGAACGTTCATATTTGATTCTTTTCTGAGCGATTATAGTCTACTTCATATCGATTGAATCGATAAACCTTTAGATCGATATCGTTTTACTTCCTGATTCCTGAGGCGCGGCGCGAACTTGGAAAGGTGGTGCTGTTGTAAGGCTTAGGTTTCAGGAGAAAATTGTTATTGTTACGGGTCATTTCGTGAGCTGTTTGTAATGGCACCAAAAGTTGAGCTCGATAAACTAGCCTGGCAGTGGACGGAAAGTACGAAACCTGAGGATATCACCCACGTCCACGTTGAAACGGCATACCGTTTGCACTTCAAGAGATGCAAGCCCGGGCTTTGTAGGTAAGTGTTATTTCAAACTTCTGTCTGTAAGTGCAAGTTCTATTCTGAGAAAAATGTAAACTGGTTTTATTGCCGCGTTAACAGTGTGAAAAATAGGAATTCAAGATGATTATGAATGTCAGAAGTTGCCAGGGAAATTTGAGTGGCTAAGTACATGTATTCTGGACAGGAGCAGCGGAATAACAACAATTTCGATTTATACGTGAACCTAGCGCATAAATTTGTGTACGCTTGTAATTCTAATTCACATAAGCGTAAATTAACCCTTCGTGATATCAACAGTGCTTTATAAACATACATATTATTCTTATATGTTGGCCTATTTTATGTATATTTCCTGATATTCCTAACAATTTAATGTCATGCAATTCAAAGCCATTTTGACTGTATTCATGTCAGCTATTTCATTGAGTGGAAGGTTCCTGCCCTGGCAAATGCTGGAATTATCCAATCTTAGTTTTATCTATGGAAGTGTTATTAAATTTAATCGGATATTGGTTTTCAGCATTTTTTCATAGAGTATTATCTCACCTTGATTTGCAAATTATTTAAATTACAGATCTATCAGTTTAATGAAGCAGGTAAAATTTGAATAAAGATTTATTGCATATTTTTGGCTCATGAAATCAGACAACTTTCAAGGTAGTCAATAACAATTCTCCCAGCAACCTTCACTAAGTTTGTACTTGCAATTGATCACTGAATGCATAAAAAAATGATTTAGCCTACATGTATGTTATCAGACATCAACTGTGTCGGTTTGAAGACTGTTCCAGTGGATCTGCTGAGAATCTGAGTTTGCTTTAAATATCAATCTCAATTTGAGATTAAAATGTGATATGTAATGTAACATTGAGATAGCTGAAAAATAATTTTGAAGTATTATTGTCAATTACATTTTTCTCTCTTCAAAGTTCTTCATTTTAGGCCTACAGCTATTTTATATTTTCAATGTTTATTAATTTTCAGGCGTAATTGCAGAGGGAACCCTAACTGTTTTGAAGCTCTTGGTGAAAGAGAATGGTTGGGGGAGCTAGATGAATCAGCATGGTCTGAATGTGATGATCCAAGCTTAGAAAGGAGGGAGCCAGTAAGTACTGTCAACTATTTATTTTCCTTTATTGTCTAATTTCAAATAATCAGTAATTGACATTTCTAGGGAATGTTTGCTGGTTTAAAAAACCTTGGGGCAACTTGTTATGTTAACAGTTTATTGCAGGTAAGTGTGCTAGAATATCATGGTTTTCTGGTTTCATAATAAGCTCTGCAATTATTGTTAAATTTGGATTATCACCCATTATTCCAGTTATGGTTCCATAATACAACATTTAGAGAAGCCATTTACCAATACAAGCCTGAGCTAGAGTCTACTAACGATAATAATAATGGTTTGTTGGTCTTAATTCTTGCGGATTTTTCTCTCTTCTCTTTTGATGTATTATGATGTGAATTTTTATTTGTATAGTTCATTGTAATGATGAAATGGTCGAAAATAATGGTACAATCGATTACTATAATAAATCGGCTATTGGGCAACTCCAGGCTATATTTGCACTTTTACAGTTTTCTAATAGAAGGTACTTTTTGTTTGTTTTTAGATTAGAGTGAAATATGGGGTACTTTAGTACATTAGTTGGG
>JAQIXS010003304.1:0-18571 GCA_034700785.1 Rossiulus vilnensis
ACTTCAAATAATATCCATCAAAAAGCTCAGCAGCGCCAAGGGGTGTGGAGAAAAAATGGTCGAAAAATGGTAAGTAGTCTTACGCGATCCCTCCATTTATCTCAAAACGTGTTTTTCTTGTATATCAGCCAAGTCATATAAAAAAATACAGCGAAAGCACCTTACTATGTATACCACCTGCCTATCTTGACCGATTTTAGGGTCACTTATACATCTTTTTCTACGTATGCATGTAAATGTTGACCATCTGCCTACCTTGACCACTTTTTGGGGGCTCCATCATATTATAGAAAACCTCTATGTTGACCACTGTAGGGTAACAACATACATGTATATATATATTGAGTTGTGAATTGTTTGACCAATTTTGGAAACTTAACTTCAGAATGTACAATGTAGATGTAAATGCCATGCTATGATTTCAAATAACATTTTAACAAAAACTGTATTCCAACCTTGGCCAATACTTTAAAAGTTAAAGATGTCGTATATTTAATTTTATGGCATAAGGGTTGAATACAATTACAGATCTGCTGTAATTTACTGTGCCATGCATGTATGACTACTGCTTTCTTAATTTCACAATTTAAGCAACACTTTTGCATTAATTTCAGCATGGCATCAGCAAATTCAAAATTGAAAAACCTATTCAGAACTTCTATTGAAAGAAATTAATCTTAAACATAATAGCGTATCAAATATAGAACTTAATAAATAGGCTATATGTACATAACATCTTAATGAATTTGATGATAATATTATTAATTGTTTTAGGTGTAAAACGTAAACCAGAAAATGAATTTTTTTTGATGTGTTGACTACCTGACTAAATTTACAGATTTTGCCTGGTTTGTATGGATGGTATTTAAAACAAAACAATATTGCACAATACAACGTGCTACCAGGTTTTCATGGTGAATACTTCTTGATCGGTTTTAGGCACAAAGGCATCGAGGGGGAAGTTGGGAACTAGGAAAAGCCCATTTTCATTCATTGGCAGAGTCATTGAAGCGCCCAATTTCGTCCTTTTATTTTAGCCAGCACTCCGGAATAATGCCTCTTTTCGGGCCATCACAATGCGATGACGTCATTGCCGGTGTAATTGGACGGCGTGGCCTTGATGTCATACTCGGAAAACACCGGTTGGTTGGGGCTGCCAAACGCAACAGCAGCAGTACAACAATATGTACTGCCTGCAAAAATTGGATATATCCGCATTAAAACTAAAGTGCCAAAACTGGAGTGCTAAAAAATAGGGATGCGAACGAGGAAAATTCCGCAATTGGAATCGAAAATTTAAAACGTTTAATTGCCAACAAGTGGTCATGATGCCCATAGTGGAAAAATAATTTTTTGCTAAGCTTATTTTTTTTTCAATTTATAGGCTATTTATTTATTTTTTCATTTTTATACTTGTATAAATGGGAAGTTTTCAAACTGTAAAAAATAACTCAGACCCTAGCAGACGACCAATTATGGAGGGCGCAAAGTAAATCTAGCAATTATAATAAATACATAGGCTATATTTAAAGCGAAATTGTGTATTCAAATAAATGAGAATAAATGTTTCGTTTGTGCACATTTTGAATTTTGCAAGTCTGCCTTCTGTGGAAGATTTAAGTGCTTTAAGATAAGTGAAATGTTGTATTTTTTTAGATAAAAATTAATGCGTGATTATTCGTTGAAGTTTTCGGTTAAATATGGCATAATGAGCAAGGACAAAGGCTTTATTGTTTTTTATTATTGTTTTCCCCAAACTCGATATTCATGCAGAACCAACACTATGGAAAATAAAAATGGCTAAACGTATTGTTTCGGCAATTAAATAATATATGCTTTGGCCAAAATGATCGTCTCCATTTCCATATTTATGCACTTTATAGGATTTAATAATGCACATTGAATGACTAGAAGGAAGTACACAATTCATTTAACGACTATGAGGAATTAAACGAAGGTACAATTCTTAGAACAAGTTTTTAATTTTTAAAGTTGAATTTGAACAATTGTCAGCAAAATAAGCTCAATGTCTGCTGTTCAAGTGGAGAACTAATTTGAGCATTAAATTGTACAGTTAAATACGTTTGGTATTTGTAAACTACCTAATGAAAACATCGTAAAAATAAATTAACCTAATGTGAATTTAATAACTTGAAGGACTCGTTTTCAGAGCAATTGTTTTTACAGAGTTTTCTGGCGTTCAAATTTGTTTTTCCGTTAGATGACGTAGGCCACCAATTGCAAAATCGTTTGAAAACATTGCATCATTCAAAATTTACATGGGACAAATTTGCAGATCTAAAATAAACACCTTAATCAGCCATCGAGTCTGCATTTGCAAGCCAAAAACAGCTTTTGGGAAACTGTCATCACCACTAAGAAACGAATACGAGGGCCTAATCTTCAACTCGAAACCATATTTTTGAATTAAAATGCATTTTTGCGCAATTGGTCAATGCGAAAAATGCGAGCAACCCCCTTGACGGGCCATTGTTTGGCCCAACCCTTGCCTCTCCGCCCCCAAATTTCGTTGTTTTTGTTTTTCCTTTTGTCGTTTGGCTTCTCCTCATCCCCCCCCCCTTCTGTTTTCGATAAGCGACACAACCTTGGGCGTGGAGGACATTACCAGACACAGACCCTGAGGGAGGGAGGAGGTTGGCGATGGACAATGGTCAATAGCCATTGTTCCACCCTGTCCTAATAAATGCAAGTGGAGGAAGGGTGGGTTTGTTTACCTTTTCAGTTGGTCAGCAATGTAGTTGTTTCAGTTTCAACAAAGGAATTTGAAAATATTTGAATTTCAAATTCTCCTCTTAATGAAGAGAAATTACCGCTGTTTTTTTTGTACGATTAAAAATGACCCTTAAATTTTGAAGAATGTTGAATATGAAATTTCCACTTGTATCATGGCTGCTGAGTGATGTTTCAACAAAATTTATACATTATGACGCATAAATTCTTGAACTAAAAAATACCATTTTGCTGAATGGTGTTTTTTAAAAATGTTTTTAAAATAAAAATGACCAATAATTAAAATACGATCATAATTTCGATTTGAATCAGTAAATTTTTGATGAATCGAAATTAATTTCGATATTTTTCTCCGAAAATCCTGTACAGCTGTTGATAGATACTCGTAGAATTTTAGGCGAAAATAATTTGCAAATAAATCTCAGCAATTATGTTAATGGTCAGTTAAGCATACTCCTTCACTCACAGCGATGCATTATGGGAAGGTGGAGAGAGAGAGGCTATACGATCCATTGTTAATGGCGAATGCCCGATTAAAACTTGAAGCCTGTTATTATTGTGACCAACCAGAACAATAGAGGAACCTGTTTATAAATCCCATTTTATTGCCTTTTATATTAATAGCCACTACGTGAATACAAAAGTCGATACCAGGTATGGCGGCAACGCATCGTAACGCCATCTAGCAGCAAAAATGAATCGATCAATGACGTCCATTCCATAAACGACTAATAAATGACATTCATTCCAATGGTATTCATTCACTGACTGTAGGGTAAATTGAAATAATGACCTAAAAGACTACTTTTTAGGTATCTGTACAACAGGGCAGTGGGTATCATTGTAAACTTCATTCCCTCCAGCCTGGGATGTCCTTTATGGACTGCCTCCCTAAGCCCCCTTGAAATAAACACAATAGTACGACACAAACCAACGAAATGTTTTTTGCTTGTTCTGGGCTCGATTCAAGGTCCATGAAACGCAATGGCATCGAAATTATGATTATGAAACAGGCAAACAAAACGAGTCAATATTTTCTCCCCGTGTATTTTTTTGCACGAAAAGACATTGGCACACTGTCGCATTGTCACGATAAGGTAAGGGGGCTCAGGGGGTAGGACAAGGGTGAGGTGGAACCGACCTGCAATAATAGGCACGAAGAAAATTGCAAAATGAGCGGAAATAAACGCCGCTACTCTTGACACAATTTGGGACAATTGACAATTGGGACTTGAGGGAGACAGGGAGACAGACACCTATGAAGAGAGGGGGCCGGGCCTAAATACCTAAGTGCCACAATGACACAATGACAAATTATCCAAAAGATATTCTCCTGGGCAGTTTCAGGGGGGCAGGGGCATTGTGAAGGCAGCCCATAAAGCGACAATAACCATAAAACGGGCAATTAAACTTTCAACATAATCCCATTTTATTGCAGTCAATGTAGCCACCAGAAACAAGATACATGTACACTTTATCTTCAACTATTTGTTATTTGTAACATTATGCAAAATGAATATGAAAAGGAAGTGGAATGAAACTGTTCCAATAAGAATTCGTTCAGTTTATTAATTTTGGATTTTCTTTATGAATGCCATCTAGCATGAAGACGAGCGACTAGAACTGTTCTAATATCAGCTTGTTACTTTTTAGCAATAATATCTTCTACAAAATCAGAAAGCACCAACGACTGCAGAGAAAGTGAACAAGAACTGTTCTAAAATCTGTTATTTTTGTCACTTTTTCTATCAAACCAATGAGCGCCACCTAGTGTGAAGAGGAAAGGATAGAACTGTTCTAATATCTGTTTATTTTTCGCATGTTGTTTCCCCCCTAAAAAATCAATGTGCGCCACCTAGTACCAAGAAGGGTAAGGAAAATGCCTTAACAAGAATCAAATTGATAGTTTTAGCATGTCTTCTACTAAATCGACAGGCGCCATCTAGCGAAAGCCTCCTGTACCAATGCTGATGGTTGAGCATTCATACTTCGCCAAATAGTACGAAACAATTAAAATAATTGGGTTTTTACCCCCCGCCAAATCCACCTGTAGAACTGACAACCTTCCTGAGGACCAGGAGATGGCGTTGTACCACAAGGTTGCACCCTGACCCGCACATGCTGCATCCTGAGCACGCCTGCACCCTCTACAGTCCACGAAACCTTCAATAACCTTCAATATTGAATTGAAATTCAATACCATCAACTAAATGCTACATGCAACTACATGCACCGCCATCTGTGTTCAGAAATCGAACAAACAGAAATAGGTGAACGATGAGCATCAGAACGAAAGTTGACAGATACCAGTGAGTAATTCAATCTAAAGCTAATGTTTGCCCTTTCGGAATGTTGCCAGGTATAAGGAAATACCTACGTTTCCTCATTTTCACGTAAAAAAATAAACATTTGCAGAAATAAAAAACGCAAGCTATAGTGGAAGGGGGTGGGGTAGGAGGGTGTTGCAGAAATCGAGCCCGGGTTTAGCCAACTGGAAATTGTATTATTTGTTGTCTGTCAATGGCAAGGGAAGTAATGATAAAAATCTATCGCCCTGGCAAAAACCAGAGCTCAATGCGAAAACGCAGGCGGACCAAAAGCGTATTATAATAATAGCAAATTTCCTGCCTTTGACATTTTGCAGTCAGCATTCAATTTCAGCCACCCCTCCTAATAACTACGTCGAATTCCGCTGCGGCGCTGCGGTCTATGGACGTCCTGATCCACAGATAAGGTTACGCCTTAATTGTCCATTACGTTTTAGGTTAATTCGTTTATTATACCTTACTTGGCAGGACTTATAAGGGCTTTAACCCTATGAAATCATAGCTGGAAGAACACATGTCCCGAAAAAAATGTGGATTTTCTTATTTGGAAAGGAAAGGGGCATATACTATGAAGGGCTTTCAAGGACTTAGTGATTTTAGTAACCTAATAACAATGCATTCATACATGGAAAAACACTGTATCGATTTGTCAAAAACGTTTTTATTGGAAACATTTGTTTTCTGAAAAAAACAGTTAAATGGATTTTTTTTGCTACAGGGAGGAGGGAGGGGTGGCCATATTTGATTTAAAGCAATGGACCCCTTCTCAGACAGAATAATATTAAAAATACTTGGGATTACAAAAAAGCGTTCAATTAACGCTTTAGATAACAAGACAATACATTCTATTACAGGTAAGTTTGTTTTTATTTTCAAATAAAACTATTCCTCCAATACAAGTTCACGGGCCCCTAAATCTTTTCCTGAACTTCTAATGTGCCCATGGGTCCCAAAGAAGAACTGGTTAATAATGAAGCAATGGAAAATGGTTTCTGGTTAATCAATCCCCTCCCCCCGGATAATCGAATCCACTAAAGGTTTGGAGCTACTATACATAAAACACTAGAACATGCAATGCAAACCAAACTAGGTATGTAAATATAGGATGCTTTTCACGATGAATTTATTGTAGTTTATATCCCATTCACCACCTAGTCTTTTTAGGTTGCTAATGATAGCTTACGAGTGTAAAGTTTAAAAAAATAAATCAAGTTAAAAATCTTGACCTACTCGAAATTAACATAGCGTTTGAACATCTAATCATCTTGAGTGAATTTGCAAAAAAAAAAAATGTTTTGTTGTTGATTAAATTAGCTGGTGATTTTGCTCTTTGTCTCGACTTGAGTCTTACAGAGATGGATTTCCCCTCACGTCCCAGTTTGTTAACCTAGTCATCCATTATTTTATGAGAGACAGGGATAGGGTCAAAGCTGACCCCTGACCCACAACTTTGTTCTTCCTTCTCGTGTCCATCCCGTTCCTGATTTGTTTCAAAGTCTATGAAATTTACGATTTTGTGTAGCTTGTGCAAATTTACAGGAAGCATGTAAGTGACCTTAGGCCACACGTAGTCCAGCAAAATTTATACAAATAGGGAATTTATGTTAAAAGTTTGGAAAGAATAGGAGAGAATTTACAAAAATTCGAACTTTATAACTGTTTATATTCAAAAATATAAAGAAAACATTACATATGCTAGAAGTGTCTTAAGAAACTTAGGAATGTGTTGTCCTATCAATATCAAATCAAAGTCAGGGTCCAATGAACGTTAGTCAAAATTTGCGACTTACAGCCTGCAGGATATCCGAAAATTTCACAAAGTTAGAAAAAAGTGTTTACCAATCTTTGCAACTTTGATATAGACCTAGAACTGAATAAAATGTTAAGTTAAAATACCACAGTACACCGTTTTTTGAATTAATTCTTAATAATATTAAAAAGTTTAAAATTGATGTCTAAATCAATCAAAAAATCAAACGGAATGTTTATTAATAACAAACCACTGTATCAGGTTTTTTATCAGTAAAATAATCGAAAACATTACAATTTATAAACAATTCGTTGGCACTTTAGAGCAACTTCAACTGGAAGTCCCACTCAACATTCGGTGCATGTTCATAAGGGATTTCCCTGACTTGCGTTGCTTTTGGGAGTAAAAATGGAATTTTCCCTGACTTTTCCTGACCATTTTCCTCTTCCCTGACTTTTCACGTGCGCACGAATTGATCCGATGCCAATCTTATTTACGAAAAAAAAGCCAATTAATTAGAAAAAAATAAATAGATTATGTGGGTCACGGTGGGATAAGAAAACGGACCCATTGACCGATATCGAACTATTTAATTTTATTAAAACTTAATTACCACTCGTATATCGTCAACATTCTACCAGTCGATTAAGCTAATCGGAGCTTGGTGCAACAACCCATTCAGCGCAGGAATTTCCCCTCTGCGACAAGCTGGAAGACAAAACTATAAAATTGCAACAAATTTGAAACTGTGATAAAAGTCCGATACCCTCAAAATCAGTAATAAAAAGACATTAATTAGGCATAAAAATGCCCGTGGACCTATCACGACCTCCTTATAAAACCGACGATAAAAAATACCTGCTGACAATACAGTTGCAACGGTTTTTGCATGAATAATACGTGTGTATTGACCCTCTAAATAAACCCTGTGAGGTTTATTTTTATGATGCTCACAAATCAAACTTTGATCGGCTATTGGCTGGATTGCATCACACTCATAGCTGAAAATTTTAATGCTAAACGAAATTAATTTATAACGATACGCATGTATCGAATTTTAACTTGGAGCAAACGAACGTAAAAGTGACCTATGACGTCATCAATGAACACGTGACGTCATATTCACAGTTTAACGTGCGGAATTTAAGTTCAGGGGCTTTCAATTTCAAGGGGGATTTTAGTCCATTTAGGTGCATTTGAAAGTACTTTGAATTGTTCATAAAACGAGCTATTCCGATTTTAAAATGGATTTTAAACTTTTCGATGGACGTCCTTTGTGTACTGCCCCCTGGAGAAAAGATACCAGTATGATTTCATACTGATTTCAGTATAAGCTTAGTGATATCAGTATGATTCTGTACCGATGTGGTTTTTGGGACTACTAATATAAGTATGGTTAGTGATATCACTACATTTTTTTTTACTAATATCAGTATATTTATACTGATTAGACTGATACTGATTATACTGAACTTTCAACCAGACCCTCGCTCGTATGTTTTTTTTATTAGCAGTTAGTTACTCATGGTGCTTCATAGATGCGTTGTCTTTGACACGTTTCAAAAACTTAGTAAAAATTAACAGCCATATTTTCTGAATACAAAAAAAGGCGACGTTTTCGTGCTACTTAAAATTTTCTCTTTGCCTATTCTTTTAAATTCTTACAATGTTTTAAAACCACCAATTAATACGGGACGTGTCATAAATGAATGGGTTTCAAAATATTAAAACGTCAATAAAAACGAAAACGTGACCATGCAAAGTGTTATTCTGTCTGCATGTTCTTTTCTTTATTAAAAAACACATGCATTCGTGTATTTTTGTAAATTTTCATTGCTCATTTACTTGATTTTTCTTTCTTGCCAAATTATAAGTTGTACACATGGTGCGTTTTGAAAATACCCAGTCGTTAAATTTAGTGAAACCAATTGACCATACAGGGTGTATCGTAAGTCCACTTTTTTAAACAAAAATGTTAAGAGATGACAATTAATATAGGATTCGTTATTTTGTACAGGATTCTCACCGAAATGAAGTACTCAACTTGCTGAGTTTTCCAGGTTTGTGGAAAAAATTCCCCTGACTTTATCGATACAGGGAAAGCTCGGTAATCCGAGGTAGTCAGGAACGTGACTTATCTCGAATAATCGAATTACTCGGATAATCAAACGTATAGTTGAAAGTAGGAGCAACTGTATTTTGTACAGTAAAAGCTTTTTTAATACATGTACACAGTAAATACGATAATAATTGCTTATGGTGATATTTCAATGTTTATCTGTTCACCACCTCGATTACTCAGAGTGCTTATTCGAGATTGCTTCACCTCGGTTAAGCCGAATAACGGATAATCGAGGTTCCACTGATGTTTGTAGGCTAGAATAAAAACGGCTGCAAAACTTATCAATTGCTGATAGTTTTATTTATTATTTCATAAGTTGAAAGTGTGCTATGGAAATGAGGGGATTTCCCAATTTTTGCACAAGTGTGACTAGAAAGGCCCTCTTTTGGGCAGTACGATAAACAATCATTTGAGATTATGGCAATTTAAGGCTGGCATTTTATCTGACGAAAATGTCCCTCAATTTTGCACGAAAATTTCAAATTTCCCTGACTTTTCCAGGTTTCCAACGTCAATGGGCACCCAGATATATCCTAATCAGCCTAAGCCCACGTACAGGGTGTGCCAAAATTCAGTCCCAAAATCACCGTACAGGACGAGTCAAATAATGCCAAATCAGAATAAGAAATTGACTGATGCCGTCATCGTGGAACAACTTTGCGACCATATTGTATAAACGTAAATACAATTTTACATTTCTGAGTTATTTTTCGCACCCGGCACTAGTTTAACTACAGGGTGTTTCACAATCAGATTGTTTTAATGTCATTTCATGAGGGCTACGTGCTGGAATCGTTGCATGTGGCCGCCCACATGCTCCCCCCCATTCAATTGCCCATCCTTTTTATTTTCAGTTATCAAAATAGTGGCTATGTCATCAACAAAGTTAATTATTTCTCAAGGGTATTCGCGCCGGTTTAATATATTTCGACGATTTTCACGGTCAATAAATGTGAAGTTTACATTTAACGCACTCATACGAATGGCTCGTAATAAGATCGCGTGTCATTCGAAGTAGTGACGTCACCGTTTTTATCCGCTAATAATACATTTATCGCTTTTTTTTATTATTATTATTATTTTTTATATAAATGTCATGTACTTAGCATGCACATGCATGCCAGATATTGAACTCGCTTGGCTTTTTTTGTGTGTGTTAAGTGTCAAGGGCAAGCCCTCATTTGATGCCTATTAATAAATGCGGGATGAGGGTAGTGATGGAAGGGTGGTGGACGAGGTATTTTTAGTGTTTATTTGCGAAATTTATGAATTATTAATGAGTTGCGGCGAAATCTCGAAAACTGCCAACATATAGAAACTATACCGGATTTCATTACCCAAAATCAATTACCGTTTAAGCTGGTGCTTAACATTGTTAATGGCCATGTCTATTTCATGAATTTTAAGCAGTTATGAAGTTTTGAAAAAGTTTAAATTTGTATGCAAGGGCTTAACACGGGATGTAAAGCAGTTCAGAAGTGGATTCATTTAGGAAATATAGGCAGCAAAAGAAAAATATAGGAATAATACAGGAATTTTTATAAAATATAGGACCAAATAGGAACGCTTAATAGCCCGTTAGCATTTTCAATCAGGTGTTTTCACACATTTTAAATTAAGTTAAAATTTAAGTACAGTCATTTTTAATGAATTTTTACTCCGTTTTTAGACACAATGTGTGGTTTGGAAATTGAGTAAATACATGTATATAGGGCATTAAATTCATTATAATCATAAGATTCTGCTGCAACCATCATAATCACATTTTCATCCTGAACGACTGAGTGTAGAAAATTTGATAAAAATTAACTTGCGTAAAAAATATGGGCTAGAGAATACTGTTTTCAATAGTTTTAATCGCAGATTACGTTAAACTGAGATTAATGCAATCCACCATGATAAAGTATCAAAGTCAAAAGATAGCATGACTAAAATAAATGACCCAATATCATTTCAAGTGTTAGCGTATACGTAATGGCAGCATAATCTAGCAATTTTGGTTATCAAAATCACGATTAAACTGATTAATTACATGTATTCAGTTCGCAAAACAGATCTGAGGTGGATTGTACAGAGAATAAATTGAGTTTAAAGTTGTATTAATTCAAGTGACGTCACTCATGATCTGAATTTCTACATGCCAATCACTAAGAATTAAAAAAGATTTTTCATATCGAAAAATTCGTTGGTGAAAAAGCTCTTTAGCAAATTATAAATATATATTCTTGTTTTAATTATTCAAGTTTTTGAAATTAGGCAACATTTTTACCGTAGCAAATGTGATATAATACATGTTGCTTTTAAGGTGAAATAGATCTGGTGGTGGAATTATTTTTGCAAATATTTTTACCATGACGTCAAGTAGCCTACAAATTGCCTCTTCATGCTGACTGTAAAGTATAAAATTGCATTTGAATTTCAAATTCAATTCAGTACAACGAAATACCCTGCATCACTGCATTTGGGTATCAAAAAGTACCAAATTTCTACAATTTCTAATATGCGTTGTTTATATTAGGTTTGCTCATTTTAAGAAGAAAACAACTACGAAAGAAAAAAAAGTTATAATCAGCAGTTTCAATTAATAAATTAAACCTACAGTATTAAAAACACTTTTTTTAGGGGGGTTAATTCGGAAAACCCGTCATGGACACTGCAAAAGTAGGTCGTTTACACTATAATTCCGCAATCCTTTTAATATGCAAATTATATTTTTCAAGGAACCTAAGGTGAATGGACAATGGCATTTCATAGCTGGCTATCCTCATCCCCTCCTTTCCTGTAATTAAATATTTCGTATTTACCTACTGCACATACAAACTCGAGTCATATTTCATGCACGCATAATGCAACTTCAAAGTGGATTTTCCCCCCGATTTTTTTTTCTTTTTTTTCCACAATTGTTCATGAAAATTCTGCGGAAAGGACGTTTATCACAATTTTACATCATCTCAGCTTGCGAAAGAACATACGAAATTCCTCACTCATTAATGCAATTATACAATGGGACGAGAATTTTTAAATACAAATTTTAAATTCAAAGTAATAATTTTGGTATTTTTGATAAAAAATTATAAGATGCTGACTTGGCTTCTTTTCAAATGCGTGCGTGATGTTGGGAAATAAAATTTGCGATTCTTGGAATCTACTTTTTAAATATTGACGCAAGATTACAAGAGACACGACAGGCACATCTGAATGAAAAGGTGCTAGGGGACTAGCCCTGGTACACCTTGACAAAAATTAGCATAATTGGCTACGTGTACATAAAGTCAAAATTCCAAAATTAATTGATATTCTGCTGCACATTGTTTCACAATATCCAAAGGGTAAATTTTCCAATTAGCTTAATACAGTATGTCATACAGCGTTAGGCTTTAAAATACTACACTTTCAATTCCTCCAAAACGGATGAAAAACGAAGTAGGCCTAAATTCAGTTTTAACATTATTCCAAATTGCTTCTAAACAAATATATTTACTTTGATTAACCCTTTCGAATCAGAAATATATCTCAAATGCCGTGATTAATAATAATTAACCTGTCATTAATGGCCACGTATTGACGTACTCGTCTCAAGTAATTGCGAGGTAATTACAGCCCAGCTCAATAACGTCACTTCTAATGATATAAAATACAAAAATGGGATCGGTCGGCAATTAAAAATGACATTTAGACTGACATTTAGTTTCAATCATTGTCCATTTCGACTGCTGCACATATTTGAATACAGTGTTTTCATTTTACCGGCTTGTTTTTCTAATGAAGTTCCATCTTCATTCTACCAAAATTTCAAATAAAAAAAGAAAAAGAAAATAGGATAATTTTTGTGCAACTGTGCAGCTATCATTGTTCATTTCTATGTCCGCACATATTTAAATACAACGTTTTCCTTTTACTAGCTTGTTTTTCAGTTTAATGTGAAGAGAATATCACAACTTTAAATTATAAAATAGGATAATTTTTGTGCAACGCTGTTTCGCTGAATTTGTTTTTCAAATTTAGTAATGTTCCTCAACATGTTCAATGATGGTCTTGCTATCATGATATCTACATGTATGTCCACTGATCTCCTTACGACGTCTAAATAACAATCTTGCACTGATTATTTTTTGCTCACTTAGCATTTTTTAGATTGGACCAGTTTCGCTGAAAAAGTTCAGCTTTTTCAGAATTTGCCAAGCTCAATACACTCTTGTTATCTATGTCAACTGATGTCGTTAAGACATCACTTTGGGGGTCTAAATAATATTGTTTGGTTATTTTTTGCTCTCAGCATTTTTTTAAAAAAAATTTCAAACAAAAAAAAATTAAAAAATGGGTCGTTCGGACCAGTTTCGCAGAAAAAAGTTCAGCTTGACCATCCCTTTTCCCATAAAATGGGTGGAAAATTCCTTCTGTATTTGAAACAATATTTTCACATTTGGTAAAACTCATCTCCCACCATCTTCAATGATGGTTAAGGACCCACTTTTCTCAATACATAATTGTTATCTATGTCATCTGATAGCGTTATGACGTCATTCTGGGGGTCTAAATAACAGCAGTTTGATTATTTCTGATCTCAGAATTTTTTCAATTTTGGAAAAAAATAAAAATAATTTTTTCGCTCTGACCAGTTACGGTGAAAATATTCATCTTGACCAAACCTTTTTCTTAAATTTCTTACATTGCATTCAAATTTTGTAAGGCTTATCATCCACAATATTTTCAATGATGGTTAAGAACCCAGCTTTCTCAATACTGTCTTGTTATCTAAATTCCACTGATGTCCACTGATGGCGTTATGACGTCACTCTGGGAGCATAACTAACAATTGTTTGGTTATTTTTTCTCTCAACATTTTTAGTTAGAAAAAATAGGTCACTCGGATCGGTTAGGATGAAGACGTTCAGCTTGACCAAACCATTTGCCATAAAATGGACCTAGAATTCTCTGTATTTGGGTGTCTCCAGCTCGAAATTTTCGTGGGCTTCGTGTTTATTTGTTCGTTGCTTCTAATTTCAGAGCCAAAGAAGCATGAATGGCGTCGGTGGGCTGTTAGCCCCATTTTCGAGGTAAGCAAAGAACAAGGACTGCTTATTCCGGCTATTAGTAGCTCGCTAATTGGTAAATATCCGTTGTTTTGAAGATGCGAAGATTTTTACAGTCAAGTCGCGGTATTCAAAAAGAGAAAAATCAAAACTTTTTCCCCCATCCCCATGCACCATCCATTGAACATCTGTTTTTCCCTGCCCTTCCCTGCGAGTATCCAAATGTTTGAAATCGATAGCCTCAGCGGCCCTTCGCTGCTTGCCCTTAGTTCTGGTCAGGATAAGCTTGACCCCTCCTCAAAGAGACCCTCTATGTGGGAACACTTCTTTGTGCCGCTCAAAATAGTAGGAAAAAGACAATTTCTAGCACAAACATCTGAGTTTAATCCTCTCTTCTGCTAACATCTTGACTTGACCCAGAACTATCAGAAGGGTTAGGGGTCAAGAAAATGTGCTGGCATCAGAAATCCCAATCTCCCATTTGCAAGAATCTTCCTGGATCCAATATTTACACCAACCAACCCACAATGCACAAATGCTCAAATTGTCAAGAAAATGAACTCCTGAGCTTTAATGGACGACCCTTGCCAGTGTTCTAACGCACCTGGAAAGTCAGGGAAATGTGGATATAGATAGCGCAAAAAGCAAGGAAATCTGTAACCCGTAATGGAGCAAACCATTATTGAGAAATATTCTAAAAAGTTGTGTAATCTATATATCCCTACAGATACTATAGAACATGCACAACATTTTGAGTGTTACTTCCAATGGAAAATGTTTGTTGAAGAAATAGCTTATAAATATTAATATCTTCGTTTACTTGTTTCACTGATAAAACTAGTTGCTCAGGAATTACTTGAGCAGCAAACATATAAAGTGAAATAAAAACTGATAGTTTGTTATTAATAAATATTCCCGCTATGTCGCTATGCTTGAATGGTTTTTTTTGGGTTTCAAAACTTATTTTCAAAAAGTCAAGAGTAACTTGGGCAAGTCTGGAAAAACGATTCTGCGTCATTACAAATGTTAAGTACTTGAAAATGCATTGATTTCATTGCATCAAATAATCCAAATTCAAACCTAACAATCAAAAATTTGGGAGAAACCAGTTATTTATTCGAAACGTGCCCACCATTTCACCTAAAAGATTCCCATGATCGCCGCCTTTCATGCAATTGATCCATGCCCAGAGCACTTTAGCACCTTTCGAGGTATACATGTATAGATTACGAAACTACTTCACCCTGAAAAGTCACTGGCAGTTTCTTCCTCCTGGTCAGCTCAAGTGTGAACAGCCTGCGAAATTACACGTGTGATCGTGGGGCTGGCGCTTTCTTTAGACGAGCTTTTTTTGTGTTTTGTTTCTGCGATGAATTGTAATTATGCCCAGAGTTAATGAAAGACAATTTGGGATAACCTTGACCAAGGACACGTCCCAGATGAGAATCCTGCATGCAAATGATGCCTTTTTTTCCTCCTTCCCTTTCTTCGAAAATCGGGGTTTGCAAGAGAGGGTGTAAGAGCACGAGGGGGGATTTTAAGGGGGTTACGCTCTGTGCATGGTAAAGCCTAAAGCCGGCGAGGGGCATCCATCTTGAGCACAGGGCGTACCCCTAAAAACGCACTGGAGAAAGAAGAAGGGCTAAGCACGACTGCTTATACTTGGCCGTTTCAAGTTTCGAAAACCCAGGCTCGGTCCATGTGGAATCCGTAGGGGTTTTCCCCTTGCACAGACATGGCGGCCATGGTGACGACATTAGTTTGCAAATCCTGACTTCTGGAATATTATTCCAAATATTGTTAGAAGCATTTCTTTTGTAAGATCTTCTAATGGACGATTGTCCAAAAGACTTGTCAGAAGCATTTATTCTGGAATATTACCCTGAAGAAGCTTCAGAAGCATTGTTTCTGGAAAACTGCTTGAAGATTTTTAAGAAAGCATTTCCCAACCAAAGCAATTCTTATGCACACCTGACCTGGAGATTTTCAGAAGTCTTTCAGACGTTCTTGAAGACGAAGTGTTTTGCAGAACATGGTAAAAACCCTCCTGAACACCATTCCTTTCAACACATCCGACATTTAGCCTCTCAAACAAATGGTAAAATCTTACTGAAAATGACTTCTACCTCCAAATTGATGTCAAATATTCCTGCACATTATCTGATACTGTAAACTTTTTCCAATTATCAGATTCCAATGACGTCCCTTTGATCCAGTAACGGACTCCATTGCATCAAAGACATAATGCCGAAATGCGGAATGGCTTTGACCACAAAACTGAAATATTTATACATTATAAACAAACCTGTGCACAACCGAAGCAGTCAACTGGAGAAATGATATAAGAGAAAATGTGGATTCGTTGATTTCGTTCACATTCGGATGATTTCTTTCTCATTTTGCTATCGATTCATCCTTGTTGTCAACTGTCACTGTCCATCTGCGAAGAATAAAAAAAAGTCAACTCAAAATAACCTACGCCGTTTTCTTATTAAAAACATTGAATTTTCCCCCAATATTTTTTTGTGGTCTTTCGAAACTCGTAACCCAGTACGATTACATAATGGCAATGTTTAGAGCGCATAAAATGCACGTTGGCCAGCAACATAATACTTTACTAAAATGGAAAACTTGATTTTATTACACCGAAATTGAAATTCATGGCACGCCTTTTACGGCATTCAAAACGTGGGCAGCCAAGCGGCAAACGAGGCCTGACTGCAAACGTATTTCAAAAATAAATAATGCATAATCTCGACCAAATAACAGCATTGAAATCCGAATTAGGCTCCTTTTAAATTGAGTAAACATGGAAGTCGTTCGTTTTAATGGCTTCTGTGCGCATTTTATCAACCAAATTGACCCTGACGAATCGCCCAAAAATGCGAATCCACAATACATGATTGCCAAACTGTTGAATTTTATTTGTATATTGAAAACATACACGTCTTTGCCTTAGTGATCATTAATGGCCGGATAGAGACTTCCTTCCCCCTCCCCCTTCCCACCCTTCAAAACCTTAATAAAGCTTTTATACATCAAACCTTTTCAATTGATAAGGATTATTGGATTACTGTTGATGCATTCATTGTTTATAAATTAAAACTTGTCAGTAAATGACGTTCTCGCAGACATCTTAATTCCCACTCTGGATAATTTTATTTCTTTATCATCTGGCAAACCCAAACAAGACGTTTTGAAAGTTATCTCTCATGAGAATTATAATCACCAGACCAGAAACCAAGTGATAATCCACAAAAGCCACTTTAATCGACAGCGCCATTAATTGGAGTTTTATGCAATCAGCTAATATAATATAAACTATCAATTTTATAATTAAGCTAAGAAATCTTTGATTGACCTTGGATTATAAACTTTACAGGTGAAATAAAACGCACACGATTTTCTATTTAGAATGAGTATTTTATTTTAATTAAAAATAAAATTAAAATCAAACCGACTTGTCAATGACAATTTCGCTCACCCAGCCTTGATTATAATCGAGGCTGCTAATTCAAAACTAACGATTTGCATAGGTGCATTTGTAATGACCTAGGAAAATAAGATTGTGCTACTAACACTACCTTAACTTAAATTGATTATAAAGTGAAGTGTGGCCAAGTCGAAATAATAGTTGGGAGAAACTTAACTTTCCCCCACTCAAACACCTTAATTGACATTTACATCTGATATGATTTCCATAATTCATGTTCATGTCATGTTCGTGGCCATCTTACCGCTAGTTGCTTCATTAATTGTGTGCAACAAACAACGGTTATTTGTACGAGTATTATTATTTCTGCGGTTTCAATTTAAGGTCGCTGAATGATAACGGCATAATTAACCTCAAAAATTCGCCGTTTTTTATTCGTCGGCTGGCGAATAACAAATTCGTTTGAGCCATTTTTCATCCGAGTGGGGGTTTGCCACAGACTGTAACCGTGACTTAGATTTTTTAAGTTTATCGGGACCTAAACGTACAAACTTGCACTTTTTCGTAGTTGAACACCTTATGCTTTTGTGCTGGATGGTGTAGGGGAAAAAAAAAACAAATAGGACTGATCTATTACACGTTATAAGCCAAATAGGATGGGATTCGTTGGCCTAACTGTCAGCGATCTAATAGACGGCCTATTTGGTCGGCCCCTCAGGGCAAGCGTGCCTGCCATTTGTCAGCTGACAAGCGCCAGCCAATTAAATGTTAGCACGTGCGCGGGGGCGGCTCATAAAATACATCACGGAGGACGCCATCACCTACTCTCGCTTTTACTGTGTCAAATTGGGGGCGGATTGAGCTGTTTTCTTGGGGCAATTGCGAAAGTGAAAAGTTAGGACGGTATTGTACCTAATTTTCAAATCAGGTTATGGATTTCTGGTTTTTGAATCTTGCCCCGCAAAGAAAAACGCCAACGCGGCCAAAGCGAGGCCTACTTTTATCTTCCAAAGTCGTTTTTACAATTAAACTGGAATAAAAAAACAAACAAGAAAACTTGGTAATTGCAGCAGCCAGATCAATTCAATTCACCTTAAAAATCAATCACTCCTAGGATTTTCGGGCGCTTATGGGTGAATTCCCCTGACCCACATG
>JAQIXS010003305.1:0-18570 GCA_034700785.1 Rossiulus vilnensis
TAGAGAATGGACGGGGAAAGTTCCTCTAACAAGAAACATTTCCACCACAAAATAAATGCAGCTATGGAAAAATTGCCTCGGTACGTATTGTGAGAATCCCGGGGGGGGCATGTAGCCGATATGAAACGGCTTCAGAGGAGCTCTACACCAGGCTGGTGCTACTTTTAGGGGTGGTTTCCCTGCCACGACGCGTAGCTCCACCTGGCGAAACGGATGCCGAGAGACGACATACTTCATTTCCGCTTCCTCGTTTTATGGAGAGCCGAATGCGGCTGGTGTTGCCATGACAATGGTGGCGATTTATGGGCCCTTGCAGTTTTACGCTAGATTTGGGAATACCAGACCGAGACGCAAACATGCGCGCTATGCAGAAGATGCTGCAAGGAAAAGGGTGAAAGGGTGCAACGTAAAATGCCTACAGATGCTTGAGATTTTAAGGATTTTCTTTGAATCACCTGGAAGAAGTGGCAAGTTCACAGCAATGTATGCAGTGCCCTCTTGCTGTGTGGCTAACACGATAATATGCTTGGTTATACAAGGCAACGGATCCAGAATGAAACGCGCCCTGTTATTTTTCATGTTTTAATTTCCATTAATAAAAAGTAGTGTAAAGATAACGACACTAGCAATTAAAAATTCTAAACTTTATTAAAATTTCTAAAGGTGAATCGAATTATAGTTATTTTTAATATTTTAAATACAATTATATTTATTACATGCCTTCGGAAAATTTAACTAAATATAGAGACGTGCATTGATTGAGCCAAGCTGGATGGAAGATGGTATTCTTGCTATAAAAATGAACTAAGCTGTAATCGTACAGCTTGAGCGTACATACGCTGCATTATACTCGGAATAAATGCATAATACGCAATATAAATGATAATTTTTTGAATTACAATGCCAGTTTCTGAATTTGTAATAACCCAGCTAAATTAATATTTTTCATTCCATCCATATTGATGGCAAACATGGAACTACATTGAAACCAACGTGTTTTGTTAATAAATAGTGAAAATTGCAGTGTACTTCCGTAAGTATAAATACGAGTTTCATTGCTAATACACTAGGGCTCACTTTTACATGGAAAACTCGGAATTGTCAGAAATTTTTCAAAATCTCAAGGAAATTAAACATATCTACATGTATATTACATTTGCTTTCACACAGCTGACTACTGTAAATAAGTCATAAAAAGTTAAGAAATTAAGTTGAGATCCTGGAAATTATAGAAGTCATGATATCGATATTAGGTAAAGATTTTAACAGTTTGTTCATTACTAATTTTCTGCCATTCGATGCCATTTAGGAGCCAAAGGATAAAAAACATTTTGTTTAAAAAAATGTTGAAAATGTTTATTTTTAAAGGCTTTAAAAATAGTGTTATGGAAATGTTTCTGAAAAATCATGGAATTTACATTACGAAATCCAGTGGGCACCACTAATTTTTAATTTTAGCATACACTTAAGTTAAGACATGACACTATTAGGTCGGTCATGCATCCCCTTTTTAAAACCATACAGTGTTCTTAACAATGGCACACACTGTACGTCATAATTGTGCTTACGTGGTCATGGAAATCTGTTTAAAAAATTTGGAAAAGTCTGAGAGAAGTCTGGCAGTTCAACATTTTATTTCTAAGGAAATCCTATATAGGATACGTAATAATTGACATTTCATATGAGCGTAAGAATTGGTACCTTTTGTACACTTATTTCGGGTGTAGACCAATTCTCTAATCATGACGAAAAGAATTTTTTATGAAAACCTGGCGTCATTGTTAGGCACAAAACAGCCCTTTAACAAGCCTTTGTGAATGTTCCGCCAATTTCAACTCATTTTGCTAACTTTTCTTATGCAAACTTTACTATTATAAGTAATAAATGGATTTGAAGAAATATGCACACTTGTGCCACTGAAAATTTACACTCAGCGCACGTTTTTTAAAGACTTCAGTTTCCGTCAAAAGAAAGTTTGCCAATCTCTAATGAACCGTTTTTTGGAGAGGACATAAAAGCCATAATAAGCTGTTTATACTTCGGCCAATTTATAAGCAGCCAGCCAGCATTTAGGGTAAACTTGCACAGCTAATTATTTTCACAGAAAAGTAGAATTTAATTTATAGTAATAATTTACTTTTTAGCCTAAGATTATATCACAGAAACACGTTTAGCATGCCTCAAGAACAAAATAGAAATTTGCAGATAAAATGTCATCATTTATATACATTATGTCAGAAATGTATTTCTAAAATTATCCTAAAAATATTATTTACACATATTTAACACTTTTAATACTTATCAACAAGAAACAATGATATTTTAAAGTTAATTTAATACTGAAGATTATACATGTATACTAACAAACCCCTTGTTTTTATTTTTTAATAGCAATTCGCGTTTTTTAACGGTTAACATTTCTTTCTTAACAATACATGATAAGATGGCTTCAACACGTATTGCCAAAGACGTAAGGCATAATTTCAAGAAAAGATTATAAATTATTACAGATAAAATGACATACAAGCTAGCAACAAGGAACCCATGACATGTGATCTGTGAATTTTAAGCATTTGTTCGGGATAAAAGATGTTTTCTGTAGAAAGGTTGATAAAGTTGAAATGACAAAAAATGTACATATTTTAACATGACCCAATTCCGTATACATGTGCATGCACGTGTATGTGAAATATAAATACGGTTGTACTGTCAATTTACACCTAAAATAAATTATTTACAAAAATTTAATTCAAAATGATGTGTTAAAATGAACAAAATTACTATTCTTTACGTCAACTTCAAGCTTTGCAAATGCATATGACGACTAACGTATCTTCTTTGAGTTCTCCTATCTTAACATCTTTGTACAAGCAAACACAAGAGATGCATTACATTAGGAATGTTCAAAGAAAAAAAAACGATATCACGCACACCCTTCCACGATGCAGCATTAATAATGCAAGTCAGCGTAGCGACCTTTCTTTTCAGTTTCACAGGGTACAAATCAGAGCAATCACTTGGCATCGAATGCAAAAGCGACCAATCTCGATGGAATATAATTATTTAACACGCATCAGATTGGCAAGGCGATGCATTCTTTTTTCATTAGTTTATCACGAGCATTTTTCGTCAGGCAAATTTTTCTGATGTTTCATATTCCCAGATGCAATCAACTAAATGAAAGTGGCGGAATCTGGAGATTGTTATGAAACACGGGATACAGCTTTTGGGTGGGATTATGATTCCTTTAAAGATAGAAATATGTTATTTTCCCATTCTCTTCGAAGTAAGCATAGCTTTAAGTAGCTTATTGTAAGAGAGAAAGAGACATGAATAAGTTATGGAAAGGCAGGTCGGGCCACGTATCTGATGCACACATGGAGAATGCTGGCATGGGGTCCAAACCTTTCCTTGGTTGAAGGGATTTTATCAAGCACCATGGAAATTGACAGAATTGTAGGCCTTTAGATGACATTGCTAAATGATTTTTAACATCAGCCTGCCTTTGTTACGAGTTTTAACATGGTTCTTTGTATTTTAACTTAGTAAGGCAGTAAGCTTCTAGTTTCATCAACAGCCTACAGTACAAGAATCGTTTTGTCTTGGATTTGGCCAGCGTGGCACGTGTTACCTGCATTAGTAAATTATATTTATTTAGTGACAGGAAAACTACCATCTGAAATCGAGGTAATATAGACAAACAGATTTGTACACTAATATATTTTTACAGCTAAATTAGGCTTGCTTATTTACTTGGTATCTTGGAGAGACATAGATTTTTAACTGGATAATGCTAAGATAATTCTTAGTAGTCTTCCTGGCTATATCTCTGTGATTTTTACTGGACATACCATATATGACATATTTTATGAAATTATTTTTTTTCTGACTAATTCTTACATCAGTAATCTTTGGAAAACGTTTACTCTATAGTGGTTTGATATATTGTTAAGATATAATGTTAAAAAAATTACAATGCAATGAAAGTTACTTCTCACATTTTGCTTGGATACTTGAACCACACACTTTAATATTTTTTGTTAAATTTTCTATAATAGGTTTCACTCAATATTCGTTCATGAATGAAGAAATAATTTTTGAACAATCCTGTTCTAGGTTAAGTTAATCCTGCTTGTCCACAAATTGCAATAGACACATTACCATACTTAGTGCTTTGTTTTCTTTAGTAATTGTTAACGCAGAAATATTTCTTTTGTGTTTTGTCTTTTTGCAAATACATGCAGCCGGCACTTAAGTGATTAGACAATTCCATTACCGGTTGACAAAGAAAGATGAGGCTAGGGCTGAAACACAGAGCCCAGAACGCCAAACTAAAAGGGCAATTTAATAGCACGCATTAACATGTTCCTCCGAAGTATTGTTATCCTCAAATAGTTTGTTAAGGAAACAAATTACGATAAGCATGGAAAATATAAAACATTTAAATCCGAAATCTATTTGATGTGAAGGGTTTCCGGTTTTCAAACATCAGTAAATACACCGTGACAGTAGTGCTTCCCCAACTTTTTTGAAATGCTAATTACCGCTCTTACTTTAACAATCTGATTAGTGAAATGAAAGGCCACGAAGGCACAGCACTTAGCCTGTTACAAGGAGTGCTTTATTTAAATATCGCTTCAGGAAATGTATCGTCAACCACTTGTATTTTGTTAACTTTTTCATGTCTATCCTAGACAAATTTTCCTAAAGAATAGCTCTTGCTATTAACTAATTAGCGAACAAACAATGGCAAATTTCACATGCAACTTATGTAATTTCGGTGTGACAATTACGGTAAAAATCTGTCTTGTTATACTGTACTAATTTACGATTTCACTATGGCATCAAAGCTATATAAAATTAATGGTGTCCAAGAAATAAAAGGCCACTAATAATTCCCGGATATCTAAACAGACATCTTACACACATTTTTTTGCAAATTAAAAAGCAGAACAACTGCATCTTATAAATAATGAAAAAATATATTACCAAGAAATTTCGGAAAGCCTAATTAAGTGTAGGTGTCAAAGTATAATGCACTGTACATTTAGGTTAAAATGCTTTTGTAAATTATTCGCTTGCTATAGATCAATACCTGTTATAGAAATGGTGTTCCAAATTTACATTATAAATATATTTTATGTATTTGTCTTTATATATGTGCAAAACAATGTCCAAAGCCACAGTTTTCTACAGTAAAGTTGAGTGAATTGTTTAATTACATTTAAAAAAACCAACTGTGTTCTAGATGCCGATATGCTTTTGTTTCAAGCAAAAAACATTTCAAATACCACCAATAATAGGGTAAATTGGAGCCCATCACTGATTACTGCTCTTTAATCAATATTTGAACACAAATTCGCAACACCATGCAACGAATGGTGCAATTGTTATTTATAACCCTTATCATTCTGTCACAAAAGCAAAACGTGCAAATCCATCATTAAGATGGTATTAGAATTACAAAGCAAAGAGAAACAAAGCAAATATCTCATTATCGAAATAATTAATCATAAAAAGGAGCTCATTTGCAAAGATGGAGCACCAAAGTCCACCAATATGGCAGCCTGCCAACATTAGATGAAAAACTATTTAATAACTCAGTTTGATAGGTAGACAGAAACGGACATGTTCGAATTTTGAATACATGTGCATGTTTAAACAAAATTTCTGAGAGCATCATAGCTTTTTAGACATTTGATGAAGTGATGCACTTTTCTGCATAGAAGACTAGTACACATAAACGGAAATATCATGTAAACTACGTATATGATAAGTAATATTTACAAAACTTGTTTTTAGATGTAGTTCTGATTATTATACTTGTATTTATTCAAAAGCAAAAATAAAAAAAGTAATGTCTTATTTTTGAATTTACAACAGATTATATTTATTAACAGACATGTAAATAAACAAAATGAGATACTTTCAAAAACATATTTTATGCAAAATGCATTATGACAATTTAAATACATAACCAATTGGCTATTTTACTACGACTAGAAATGTCATAAATACTTGGATAACGTCTCAATTAGCATTTGTAAATCACCTGAATATCCTACTTCATATTTTAATCCATTTCCTCCATTTCTCCAGTACACTATGCAATCTTTAAAATTTCCGTGAAAAGTAATCCGCATATTTAGTGAAAATCTATAAGGCATATCTCGTATAAAATACAATTAATAAATATTTGGGTCACTTCAGTTGAGTTATTACATTATTATAAACGATTAATTTCAGAATAAGCTTTACAAAAAATCGTTAGTAAAAATATTATAACATTTTATTATAAAACGTCTATTCTCAAAACATAATTTTAAAGAAGCTTGATCATAATTTCTGTTCTCGATCAATGTTATAATAAATTTATATTGATAAATATGGCTTCTCTAATTTTATGTTTAGTTTTATATAGCTTAGAAATGGAAAAAAAAATAGAAAAACGTACTTAACTTGCTAAAATTAGCAAGCGTTATGTGTCATCTAGTAGCGAATTTGATCATCATATGTGCTCCATATACGGCTTAATTATTAATTATTATGGTGAGCTTTCTTTAGTGAGACAGGTAATGCAATATTGAATATTAGAAATGCATTTCACATGTAAAATTTATATCCTAATTGAATGTTAGACATGCAGTCGACATACAAAATTCATGTTTTTATTTATACTACAAAGAACGTAATTTGGTTGAAAATTTGGTTGCTATGCATGTCTGGTATAGATTTTCTATGAATTCTATGCCACGAATATAGCTGTCCGATGACACGGTAATACTCAGGTATAATTGTACAAATTTCCTATTAAATGCACTGCTGATCTTGTTTGATTTTATTTAGCTAAAGTGGGATACATATACAATGGCAGTGCAAAATTCTTGTTCCTTTTAAAACATGCGGTTTCTTCACTGTACCATCCTAAATGAGGATCTGGAATTCCTAGGCCATCAAGTGCAATTTCTTCTGTAGTTCATAAAAGTGCATCTACATTTCTAACGTTGGTTTCACATAATGTTTCTATCAGAAATAAAACTGCATAGTGAGCACATGGATTGTATTCGTATAATGATGCTAAAAATGATAATCTTGATCGTAATTTACACTTGTTTTGTGTGGAATATGCTGGCACATGCGCATTTTCCCAATTTTCCATGACATCATCCAACCTAACACTCGCAAACCACCTCCGAAATTAAGTTCAATTTCTAGACAATTAAAAATCAGTGATGCCCCTCATCTGGGGTTTCAATAACACTTAACATAGCATTCTATCTTCTAACGCCATAGCCCTGGTAGCCACAGGATATTGTTTTATATACACAGTGGAGATTCTCAAAAACGCCACAAAACAACCCTGAGGTTTGGCAGACTGCATACCGTATGCATACCGTGGCAATGGCATGAGGCTCTGGTTAACCAGAGCGGATTCAGATACCCAGTTCCTGCCCAGACATACATGTAGTAGTCGTATCGATCACCAATAAGGGTGCTGTGGGTAGAATCGCACCTGGAATTGGTGCCAGTGCTATGGACGTTCGTGCCAGCGTTGATTCGTCTCGGAAGGAGAGACGTGGGAGTGCAGCGCCGCTGGAATCCGCGCTTCCATCGGGATTCTCCTTTGGCACCTGAACAATTCATCACTGTCTGTTATGATGGATGCTCGGCGCAAAGATGCGATGGCTTGCAACGCCTCTGCCACGTGCACTGGTGCGGCGGGGAAATCAATAAATACGAAACAACACAATTTATGTAAAAAAATGAACAAAAAGAAGTGAGCAACAGAAAAGGGTGTTGCATTTGGAAATTCGAGAATAAATGTAAAAAACGGCCATCAAAGAGGCTTGTAGCCAAGGATAAGTCATTGGATGTTGCCACGTTTTGGTGCAATAACTCAATTCAAGACAAAGCACTTCCACGTCCAGAAGTCGTAGTATTTCACACTGTTGCAAATGCATTTCTTGCTATTTACTGCAATGCGTTGTTTTCTTGGAAGTCATGAAGTGGAGAAGTTTAAGAGCGCTCTTATCATTAGTTTTTCCTAAACACTGCGAACAACATAAAACGCACTTATAATACGAATTTTAAAAAATATTTTACATTTGCATATTTATATAAGTTGTATTTGCCATTCAGCTTTCATTATATTTCTTATTTTAGTAAATACTATGCAATGTCTGACAGAAATATATTTCTTGGAACAGATTTTTAATAAACATGTATATGTGTTTATTTATTTTACATCTTGACAAAGTATAAAGGAGCAATTTATTAGAAATATACTTTAGCAATTTAAGTTTTTCAGTGTTCAAATAGTCAAATATAGCTTGCTATATAAAATAAATTTTTGCCCTTTAGATTTGATACACTTATATGTTTGATTTGCTTTCTGATCCACAAAACTATGGAAAATATTGTACAAAATATGAATTAAAAAACATTCGATAAAATATATGCGATATTATAACATTATATCATATCATACAACTTGTACCGTTCGAAAATTAATTTTTTTATATGAATTAGCACGTGAATTAGCCTTTTTTTTCTCTTTGAGATTCATAAATTTACAAAAAGATACATCTTGTCTTCAATTCGCAATCGGGTTTTGCTTTTGTCGCAACGCACGTTGTTCGAGTAAAATAACGGAAAAAATCTTATGTTCTTGAGCATTAGATGGAAGCTGATGAATCGTGACCAGAAATCCAAAAAAACAAACATTTCAAAAGTTGATCCCTGTCAAGGCTGGAATCACGCTATCTTTTTGCCTTGCATTTCCATGCAAATAAAATGCATAGAAAAACAGGTTACAGAACAATAACAAGCGCTACCTTTTGCATAACGGAGAATAAAATCCCTCGAAATGCGTGGTGTATCTTCGGTAATGTGCGCTAAGATAATAACGTACCAAAAACTCAGTGGAAAACGTAATACAGCTATAGCACAAAGTAAGCTGCACATTCATACTTGGCACTCGCGAAAGAAATACAAGTAAATTCTCATTTCCATAAAAAAAGAACATTTTTTCTGAACATGTTACGCCCTAACAGCATGTAGGCACTTGGGTTAACATTATTCTAAATGGGGTTTCCATGTCAGCAAGATCGCATCTTGTTATGCCCAGATCGTTGTAGCACAATTATGAAAAAGTAATTTTTGTTCCCAAATCTCTAATTTCATTCACGTTTTCCATATGTCCCTTTACATGTGCTTTGTTAAAGTAATTCAGAGAATTTTACTGAATCGTTTACATTTCCAAACATTTATAATGTAAAGCTATGAAAACAAAATACCAATAATAAGTTATCAAGTAAATAAAACCGTATGCGTGTATATATTTAGTTCATAGGCGTTTAATAGCGGTTCCTTTCAAATGAATTTAAAACAATCGTGAAAACGAAATTAGGAAAACTACAGCTCATTGAAAAATTATACTATCCTACTACTCAAATACATGTTTGTTATAATAATGAATAATCATAAGTCAATGGCAAAACTACACAAATTGAAAAAAATGTAATTTTCTCTAATTCATTTCCATTTTTCTATATCCGGGCAATTTAAAAAACATTCTCAGTAATTAATTGCAAAATAACAAATGTGTAGTATGTTTATGCGCTTAAAAATCAAAATCAAAACATTCTGTAAAGAATTTTTTCACATGTAAAATCAGTCATTAATGTTTGACAAAGAACACGGTAGCCTAACACGTATAAAACAAATAACGTCTATGCCCTTAACAGCATACCCAAGAAAACTGCCACATAACGATATTCCAAATTGTAGTAAATCTAAATAGCATCGAAGAAAATCCTCAATTTTAGAGTTAATCATCATTAAGTGAGCAAATAACAGGACTTGCAGCCTCCCTAATTAATCACTTTATCAATGCAGTCCTGCTAAAACCAGTGAGCTTAACGTCATGAAACGCAATTTTTGAGTACTGACAAAATGGCACATTTGCATTCACATTGGCACTTGCAAAAGAGCAAATAAACGAGTTTCATGTTTTTAGTGCATTTGGAAAGTCGAGCCGACTCACGTACCTGATAATAATAATATGCAGATGCAAAACGCCAGGAAGATCATTTTGAGCAGATAAAGGCATTTATATCCTACTTGATATGTTCATTACAATGGCTTTTACGCTACGTAAGTGGATTATTTTTTTTCGGATGAGGTTGCATTTTGCCGTGGCAATGCTATAAAGGCACAGACGGGATAACTCTGAGTTGGAAAACCAGACCAGTCTTACAATTCCATTCCAAACTAGGCGGTGTTAAAGAAGACAAATTATTCCCAGGGATAAAATTGAGCTTTTCTTTTAAATTGCCCAACAGCTTAATTGCTCATGTTCATAAAACAATTCTTTCGCGTGTCATTTTTCAAAGAACTAGCACTTTAAGGGTGATCCAAACACCAATAAAATTTCAAATATATGCTCGAAGAATATTATTCCCTAGGGCAAAAATTGCATTTTCATCATTTCCTAACGTTTTTTTACTTTTCCTTTCGGCATTACTTTTCAGGTCCAATAAAAACTTAGATTTTTTAGATTTTCCATTTTCATATGTGGCGATTCTAAAAACAACAATTACAATGATAAAATGGTAAGCGCTTGTCATACTGTATTTACAGGTTTTTCTACTTAATTTTATTTACCATAGCTTTTGCAAATAATGAAGCATTTTTCAAAATAAAATATATATTACGCATACCTCATCATTAAGCAACAAATTTTAATCAGCGAATACAAAATTATCATCAGAGAAAATTGGATAAACAACAGTTAAATATCTAAAAAAGATTAAATTTTAATCATATTTGAAGCTTGTCAAGTCTAAATGAATCATTCTTACAGTAACACCATGAAAAACGCTTTCTTTTAAAGAAAAAAACTATATTCTAGAGATATTTCCATTCAAAAAGGATTTCGAGACCGACAAAAGATAATGTGCTTATATAAAGAAAAAGCTAGTTATAATGAGCATGTCATGCTGGATTTTAAAGCCTTTTATCTTCTTAAAATGATCTTCATGCCACAGAAGAATTTTCTCTTCAGTATGCTGAGACCAGCTTTACCAGATCGTAATTTCCACATTTCCGTTTGCAGTGTACGAATGTTAAGTTTTTCATGATACCGAAGATGGTTTTGAGAACTAGTTTGGAGCCAGTGTTCGCCATCATTCCCAGAAAAGGCACGAAGTCATGCAGGCAGTCAAGAAAAACATAAACATGGAACATTGCTCTCCGTGCTCATAATCCGGATATACGCATTACTGATTAAAAATAATATCTTTAATGTCAAATTTTTAAAAAAAATTGAGAATCATAATTCCTACGGAAATGTTGTATACCGTGTATGCCTAGCAGGGTTTATTCACAGTGTGATGTGATAGTAAATAAGCATTTTTCTAAAATTACAGGCTCGGCTAATCATTGTTAATCCTTAAAGACTTACAGGGTGGGTCGAGTGCAGGAACTCAAAATTATGCAGCGTAGAGCTTCTAGATTCGTCACCAGTAAACACCAAGGAGATGATAGCGTTTCCCAAATGATTAAGGATCTCCAATGGGAGACTCTGCGGTGATGTAAGCATGCTCGGTAGACTTCAAGCATGGGAAAGTTTGAAACCTTGCATGACTTAAACGAAACCCTCTGATGGAAATCCAAACGGATTTCTTCCTATTAGCCTTTCTTTTCTTGCATACCATCAGACGTTGGCATGCTAACAAAAATTCAGTTAGACAATGATGATGGTGACCATCAAATTGAAATAATAACTTGGGTTAATGGATTACACCCCCTTACTACATGGAATATCTTTTCTAACAGAAGGGTACTGAATTGAATTGTGTATATCAAATCTAAATTTTTGTTTCTTATCACAGTTTTCAAACATAAGGCGATCTCCTAATCTTCTGTAAACATTTTCCCTCAATGCAAGTAGTGGATAAACATCTGATATCCATCTCCTTCAAAGATCCATCTACTATGGTAAAAGACCCGTAATAGCGATCGTGAAATATTTGCAAATGAAAGTGGTCTGAAATTAGTGGCATATCGTCTGAATCAATTGATAATACAAATAGCCCTCATGCACAAAAATAAGAGAAATCTTGGTTTGGACTTCAGAAAAAGATCAATTTCTCAGGAAACAATACTATAGTGAACTCATTTAAAACAACAATACTGTATGTCCATCGATTGAAATGAAAAGAAGCTGATAAAATACCCTGTAAAAATCTCATTCCAAAATCAATTGCCTAGAGTATGGCATGAAATAAATTGGATAATGTTCAAATGACCAGATTAGACATTGTTGCTGATCATTTGTTTTCACCCTGAGGTAGCCTCTTTATTTTCGTAGGGCAATTTAATTCAGTTTCTGCACAAACAATATTGTAATAAACCACAGCTTACAATTGATAAAGATACCGGGCAGTCTTGCTATTAGCAAAGTAAACTACAAAAAAAAGTTGATAAAAAAATCTAGAAAACATTTTCTGGAAAGTAAAAAAGGTCGTTAAATAAAACAACTACTGTTAATTATAAAGAGTAATCAAAAGTCATTACAGAGGATTGGTTGTTTATATAGGTTAATTGTTTTATAAAAACAGTTTTCGGACATCCCTGTTGTTTTACAGATCACTAATATATATTCATTGGATGAAATGTAGTTGATAAAAACACAGATAAATTATTTCCGAACTATGATTTTTAACGTTAATTTCTATCATAGCCATTCCGGTGTGATGCTTTTGTTATTGTGCAAATAGTAATAAACCAAACATCCTTTCCAAGAACACTTCAAGGAACTTAAAACCATGACAACTGTATCATATAAAAAACGTTACCTGATCAGGATGTGCGCAACAGGTTTCTTTTAGACCACACTTAATTGCCTAAGATGAACACTTGCACAAGGATAGATACGGTATAATGACCACAAAATATGTACTTGCGACAATAAAGCTTGCGGTTTATTTCTAATGATCACAATTGATTTCTTGACAACGATATAAATATCCACCCTTATAATGCCATTGTGTGCAGTTAGCTGAAAAATATTACAGCAACTGTCCAGCATGAAAACGTACATAACAAATAAAGAACGTTTTCTATTCATGTAATGCCTTTATACTTTGTAGAGACATAAGATGTTCAACCAATTCCTTGTTAGTTTCGTCTTCTTCTTTTATCGCGTCTACATATCTCTTTCTCAATCAATATCCTTTCTTCATGTTCATATTTGGTAAATGCGCTTTTCAGAAACAAACTTACTGTATTTCAAATTTTTGGGGATTTTGTTCACATTTTAGATAACATTTTCACACCATTTTGAAGTACCCAAAGAATGGGTGGGAATGGGTGAATGGATGATTTGCTTTCAGAACTCTCAAAAACAACAAAAACGATACAAAAGTTGCAAAAATAGAATGAACATCAAAACTTAGTGTATCTACTAGTTGGTTTACTATTTGTTTTGTTAACAAGGTTGGATGTGAGTATTGCAATTATTCACATAGTTATTAAAGGCAAAACTGACAAAAATGTAATGCATGCTCTTGACAGAGTATGTTTTAAAATGCACACTTTTTCTGTCTTTGTGATAGAGCGTATTATGGTTAGAAAATGTGTATAGCAACATTTTAAGTAAATATCAGGACACGTCAAACGTAAACTTACCTCGTGTGCTTGATTGTCCGAGTAATAGCGTCATGAAAAGTTCAACAAACGGGGAGTTGAAACTACCATATGGTATCGCATCGCCATATCAAATTCTGCTTCACAGCCCGTGCATAAAAGACCTACAGTGGAAAATTTATTTCACGGTGTTTCATGCACCAGCCGATTTTAGTACTGTTCTGCTAAATCCTTTTACAGGTAATGCTACTTCTATCCCGAGATGAAATATAGAAGACACAGGGGAAAATCAATAGAAAACCTAGAAATAAACGAAGAAGGTAGCTGCGTGCAAATCTTAGATCCCAGTTCCATATTATTACGTAGCCTTATCGAGGCTTGATATTAATGCTCGACGTCAAATAGTAAACGTTATGATATAACAAGGTGGGTAAAACTATTCGATTAAGTACATATATGTTACCCAAACCCTTCCCAAACATACGGAAATCTTAGAAACTTGTTATTAATGTGCTCATGTACATGTACATGTATCCAGCTGTAGTGTGAAAATAATTACTAGTGGTCTTCAGTAAATAACCAAACAATAGGCCTATATGTAAAACTATTGCAGTCAAGTTTAATAATAACCTAAGAAAATACAGGGTGATTTATAATTAATATTGGACTTTCTGGTGTAGAAGATGTCAAACCGAATGCAATCACGAAAACTGCTTAACGAGTAAGGATGTGGCACTCCTGAGTTTTATTTGGCAACATATTACATACCAGGTTTGTTAACAATGTTGCCTTGCGATAACAAACTTCGTTTCAAAATTCTAACGCATAAGCACAATTTCTATTAAACATTCACCATTTATAATACTGACTTCATATCAGCATATTTATTATTAAATATTTCAGAAATGTTTGGCAAAACCAATGCGTTAGGTTTGGAGGATATCTTGTAAAAACCGAAACTTCAAATGAGTGTCTATGAAACGCTCTTAAAGCCGGTTGCACCAACAAAAGTTAAGAAAAACCTAACGTTAACCTTTGGTTAACTAAGTAAAAGCATTGCACTACTTCAGGTTAGCAATTAACCATGGGTTAACGTTAATCCCAGGTAAAAGGCCGGTGTAAACATATGGTTTGTATTATATTGCAATTTCCTCAGAATTCCTAGCTGCATCAGGCTTACTCCTTGTTTGCTATGCTCGAGTTAAAAATCCCAATAGTGAAATGATGCAACAAAAATCTATAGACCCTTAGGTTAATACGTGGTTATAGGTAACCTTAGCTTATTTAACCTTTCATTTAACCTCTTATGATGCAACCCGCCCTTAGAGAGAACATTATGCACATGATATAAATTCTTAATTACGTTAAACACAGAAGTACTGGGGAGTCGTGCGTGTGTAACACGCAATATACACTGTACATTAATTTGCTTAATTTTAATATTTCTTTTTATCAAAAGTGACATGAATGTTAATTTATAAGTCATACAAATTGCATTATTTACATTGCTTGACGATATCAAAAGTTGATAAAAAAAATTAAACTCAATATACAACTATGCTTATACCATAATAAAATTGGCCAGTTTACTACGGCAATGCGTTACTAAACGCATGCATGTACGACCAAAATCTTTGGAGAAATTAACAAATAAAATTATGCGCAATTTGCGCAATAAACTGCGCAGCAATCAAAACAAAGTTTTGATGCAGTTTGACACTATTACTAACCATACTCATTTTCGACGATATATAAATTTAACCCCTTTTTTTTCAAAATGATGTGGTAAACAAAACAATAAACAACTTGAAAAAACATCAGACAAAAAAATGTAATACTTACTTAATACTCATATAATGTATTATTTTTAAAATAGTATGCATGTTGGAATTATAAGTTTCAAGATATTTAATGTGTGTACATTATCTTCAAACTATGTAAATATCAACACATTTCTCTACCCTCGTAGATTTGCCTTTGATATGTAATTACATGTACATGTAAATCAAACACTGATAGAGAAAGTGATTTCTGAAATAAAATACCTAGTTTTTACATTAAACTGTATTTTAAAATCTGCATTTTCATGTTTAAAGCATCAATTTTCCATGCTCTTCCAAAAAATAGCCTTAAGCTGTAGGAAATTCAATTTTACAATGATGTTGATTTACACCCCATTGAGGTTGCAATCACAGAATAATATTATATTAATAAATTACATTCCCCTACCACATGGCATATTGCATTGAATCCAAGTTGCTGCTAGTAGGGTACTGAGTTGAATTGAATTGAATAAACTGATTATGCATTATCTGTGCAATGTAGTTTCCCGTGGGTCAGCAAGTGCAAGGCCGTGCTCACCATATTAAACAAGTTATCACAGAAGATTCTTTTCGCATCCCTAGCGATAGCCATAATGTTTTACACAACCGGATGTTCTACAACAAAATGGCGTCAAAACGTGTACACACAAGTATGCTCAGCTTTGGCAACGGGTAATTCTTTTCGAGTTACCAGCTTACTACGAATCTGGTACGCCTGTGAGAGTTCCTAAAACCAAATGGTGTCAAAACAGGGTTTTGAGAAGGATCTACATGTAGTATAACTTAGATTTAGTTTCAATTTCTGTACAGACGCCACTGTTAATCAGTGCATGATTCATAATTCATAGATTATAGTTATGTCAACTTTAGAAATTATCAATAAAGAGCTCGTTCAATTTGCATTATTTTCACGAAGCGTCTCTTGAGGCTGCGAAATGGAGAGCCACTTCTAAGCTCCCATTAATTATAATGGCCTTCAAACGACTCATAATTGCGAGCAAATGTGACATGTTCGTTACGCTTAAACTTTTAAGTGATGTATTCTCACGTGGGATTGCACTTTTTCATTCGCATTTACGGAGCACACGAGGCTTGCATCCATTTGAATTCCTCGTCTGTCACACTCGCAAATTCAAATGCATGTTTTGCAATTTAAATGCGGTTTTGCAAACCCCAGCTCTGCTCCAATTAAAGTAGCTGATGATGTATTTTTTCCCATTTGGAAAGCACACTATTTAAAACACTAATTGATAAATCTTCAGGAATTCAATTCACACGTAAGAACATTCCACTCATTTTTTTGGATTTCGAGGAACGAAAAAACACGGTTGATGCAATTTTTATTTTGGACATATGGCAATTTTTTTAACAAAGAGCGTTTAAAAACAATTGTGTGTATTTTTATTTAATTCTTCAATAAGCTTTTTTGTATGTCAGTGGTATATAATTAGTATGCTAAACATGGGTGCTTTTTAATGAAACATTTCAAGGAAGGAAGTGGTGTGATAACTGAATGACATTCATTACACATACTGAATCACATACACATGTATGTTTGAAAGCATGCCGATTCAGAAATGTTCATGTGTTGCTCAAGTCACCGATGTCATAAAGACAATTCTAGCCGCAATCGAAACGTTAAAAAACAATACGTTATAATGCCTGGTTAAAATCCTGGAAAAAGTATTAAAAATAATACGTTAACATTTTCAGTAACATTTTGGATAAAACAATTCATTACTTAATCCAAATCCTGAAACAAAATAACGGCAATTTTATACGTTTTGAAGACTTTTGTGAGCGAATCAGCTTATTTTTTTCTGAAGAAAAACTTTTCGTCTACGACAGGTCTAACCAGTGTCACACTTGGACAGTTTCGTTTATAGTTATCATTGCAGCTACATGATTCAGGAACTCTGTTCGGCAGTGAAGCCAGAGCTATCAGTGATTGCCCATTCACAAGAAGGAAGTTATACCGTGTAGAAAGGTCGATGCAATTGAACACTTCTATCAGCATTACATTATAATACATGTAGATTGGTAAATCCCATACAGGATATTAATTAGGATGTTACAAACCTAGTCTGAGAGGTCACCAAGATGAGAGCTAAATTGGAAATATCTTACTATATTATTTTGGAACTGCAGCACAAAGATGAACGACATGCAAAATGTAAAACCAAAAATATAGAAAAATGTAGAATATTTTCAAAATATTTATTTATATTTATATATTACGTTTTTATAATATAATAACAGTAGACCACTTTGGTTGAATAACTTTTCTCCAGTAAAATTACACAGCAAAGTATTTTTAAAACGACCCATGCCTGGGCCTTTCCGTCTTGGTCTCAAAATATCATAATGTAAATAATAAATTATCTGAGTAACGTTCTTATTTAATTGGTATTTCCCAATGAAAAATCTTGCAGCTCTGTGTACGCCCACTTATTTTCTGCACTTGGTCTGCTATATGAGACTTCCAAACCGTGTTAAAATGTTCGTTAATAAATTCGAACCTGTAATTGTCCTAATGCGATAACTCCACGGTATACGTGCATGTAATACGTGCTGACGACTTCCAAATGCATGTATTTGACAGATTAAATAACATGAAAAAACAAATTTTACGTTGCGTTCTAGAATTTGTATTGCGCTTGTATGAAAAACTCTTTGGGCGCTTATAATGCATATTTCAAATTACAGTTAAGTAAACACATTCAAGATATGTTGCACAGTTTGTCAATTTATCCAAACACAAAAAGGGCTACCTCAAAAGTGCACAAGGACACTATTGCAGAGGCATGTGAGATATGGGGAGGAAGTTTTATTGTGCCGCAAGATTGCGCAATAGTTACATTTATAACTATAAATGACAGTCTTACAGAATTCAACATTCTAAACTCGATTTAGAAAGGACAACTCATAATGCGCTAAGGAGGTTTCCGACCTTCTGGTATATATTGAATGGTACTTTTATATTTAAGTACCTATATAATAGTCCTTTTTTTTCGTTATTTTCTTTCATTAAAGCATGTTTTAAATCGGAATTATACTTATAGAAGATTTATAGCACATAATCCATTTCGGGCAAATC
>JAQIXS010003306.1:0-18569 GCA_034700785.1 Rossiulus vilnensis
TTTTATAAGGCATTGGAGTTGCAGGCTATTCTCCAGAGAAATTTAGCAAAAATATTTTTCAAACTTGGTGAATTATATAGAGGAATAAATTGCCGACAAAACGCATTTTTTTCGATTTTAAATCGGACATTTCGTTGCTGAGAAAAACATCTTTTCCTGATTCAGGATGGTGAGTCGGATTTTTTGCACTTAAGTGTAGTTATAATGAAATAATATTAATTCCAAATTTATATTTGATAAAATGATAAAACCGATAGAACTTCTTTAGAAAATTGAGAGCTGACATTTTCCATATCTAAAGTAGCAAGATAGAGAACAGAGCTCGCATAATAAGGATTATGAATGGAAAAATTCATTTTCTAAGGGAATGATGTAAGGGAAATGATTCAATTTTAACAACGATACATTTGAAGAGTCCAAAATAGATGCCTTGGATGCAAATGAAAGCAACATTTTTGGTTTTTCAATTATACGTTTTTTTCAATTTATGAAAAATACAAGCAGTTTATATAAGTGCCAACAATGCATCCGTCGACAGATAGGTTGAATTAGATGAAGCTAAAAAAGCAATACTTTAGAATCTAACATCTTTTAACTCCACTTCTGTATACACAAACGAGATCGAAATTTTCATCTTTTTCAAGTTGCACTCGACATATTCATGCTCAGAGTGAACAGAAACTCAGAAGTTGGGCATAAGAAACGTTTGAAAATGCATGCTATTGTATCATACTTTTTAACAAAAACAATGTTTCTAAGATATAGGAAGTTCTTGAATTTATTTACTCAATAACGTAATAAAGTTTTCCCCCATGAATTATATAAGTATTATCTAAAGAATCATGGACAATAAATCGTAATGGTATTAAAGCAATTTGCATGCAATGATTGAATTGAGTAGTGAATGATATATCAGTCACAAACTAAGGGCATTATACATAGGTTATTTACGGCAGTGAAATTCACTAAATCCAAATTAAATGCATACATGTATTTGTTTCAGCTAAAATTAACATGCACTGCAAACAGTAAGACGCGCCCAAGAAGAGAGGTTTTATATGAGGATTTTTTCTCCAAACGCGATTCCGTTCGCCAAAAGAAATAAACGTGAATAAGAAATATGCACCCGAAAAAGAAAATAAGAAATATAAGGTTTGCCGACGGGATAGCATTACTGAATTGAAAACGGGAGAGAAATGATAAGTGGGCCGCACAGACGAATGAAAAGATAAAATTTTTCATCTGAATTGATAGTCATAAAAACCTTCACACTTTCCATGCAACAAGAGAGTGAGAAAGAGAGAGAACCGGAAACGAAACAAAACATGATTAATGAAATTTCTATGTGAACAATAAAACTCGGTGAAATATTTATGCCAAGATATTTTCTCAATTTGCCATTAATTTTCAAGTTTTACGTTTCAATTTTCGCCCTCCAAAACTTAAATCAAGGCTTCTTTTAGTGGAATAAAAATCACAAGCTTCTAACCTCCAACTGAACACTTTTGAATTTGAAATATGAATACATGTATGAGTGAAATTCATCAGAAAATAAGAGTACCGAAGTTGATAACAGAAATATTTTGATTGGAAAAAACGCTCTAATCTAAAAACATAGATGTCATCAGATTTTACCGCTGGGCAGATTAACTTTATTTTTCCAAAAAGCATATTAATAATATACAGGGTTTTGTTTTTTATAGTTTTTTTAAAAAAATTGTTGAATTTTTAGATAAACTTTAAAACTTAAATTTAAAAATTGTAAATCTAAAAAGACCCATCTTGTTACATAAGTAACAAAACGGGGCTTTTTCTGGCAAGAATTTCTTTTACTTAAAATCGTTTAAAATTATATGTCAGAGCTTTTTACCAAAGAAAACCAAACTCCGTTAGTCATCGCAAATTTTACTAATTTTAAGATTGATTTTGTAATATTTTAACAAGAAATTAATGATAATGCCAGAAATGGCATTTAAAACGAGTTTAGGAAGCTTAGAAAAGAATTAAAAGACCTTGTAAGATGTTTTCAACCTAATGCAATATACTTTTGGTAAAATTGCCATTATTGCGCAAGAACGATAATTCATTCATTGATTGAACAATCAAGAGTCTTTTATTGTTTGTACTCTTCCAGCAGATTGAACACTTAGGTTCCTATTCACGAAACCTATTATTAGCTCCGGAACGCTAACACTGCCTCTACAACACACTTGCCATATAATTGTAAAAATTCAATTGTGAATTGATTTGCAAAGACAATCAGATTACTTTCAAGATGATGAGTAAAAAACGTCTTAATTTCTCAATTTTTAGCTTTTTATCAACCTACACTGAATATACCAAGCCTTTTTTTGCGAAAAATTGAAATTCTACATCCAGGTATGTATTCTGCATATAAATTATGTACTGTATAAACATGTGTATAGCTTCTCTAACAACAGGAACGATTCGTGAAAAAATATAAAATGAAATTATGAAAATAATAAAAACTCCGATTTTGAGGAATATGATTTGTGCTGGCTGTATTAAATCAACGTCAATAATACGTTAAAGTATCGTCAAAAAAATTAGAAAATAGCATACAAATACGAATACATGTATACAAGGTTTATGAACTCTGTATACAAATAGAATAGATTAAACAAAACCCTTTGCACCAAATTTCGGATTTTATACCTAATTTCTTTAATTTGTTGACTTTAGATATGGTATTATTTATTATTCAATATTTAATATTGATTTAATGTAGCCAAGAAATCAAATTTTATCCTAATCCAAATTTAAATTTTTATTCGAATCGTTTTTATAGTTAGCGAATTGCGGATATTAAATTGTATATACGAAATAAAGAAAATCAAAATGCCTAAAATAGATCAATTGCTATCCAAGTTTTCCAAGTTGCAAATTTGGCTAAAATTTAGGTTGTTTTTGTGGGTTTATTTTTATTGATTTTTGTATTTATTTCTTAATTCTCTTTAACGTGAATTTATTTAGGATAAATACAACAAAACTATCATTATCAGTCATTTTTAAATAACATTCCATTTTTGTTTTCTGTGTGTAGCATCAAATCTGATTTTAACCCACAACTTAAAACTTTTAGGTTTATATTGTTTTCAAAATAAAGAAGGGTTTAAACACTTAAGTGGTTGGATTTTTATACATTTATACAAAAAAACAATCATTAGTTTTGGACATTTATCATAAAAAATCCCATCGCATACATACAGAAAATAATTATACTTGACATAAAATATGCATGCTGGAAAAGAAACTTAAATTTTGGTCAACTTATTATTACATTTTCCGACCCATATTTCATTTTAATAAAGTATTTTAGAAGAGAAAAAAAAGGTGCAAACTCAACGTTTAGCTTCACATTTTACATTTTGTAATATAGTCGTGCCAAGGATGGTATGATAAAGCTTGCATTAAAACATGATCGTTTTTGCTCCTTAATCCAGGAATGCATTTTTCATAAGAGTAAAGCCTAAGTATAAAACACAGGGAAAGTTGCGAACCCCTTTCCATACTCACTATAAAAATCAATATCGTGTAAATTGTGAAAAAAAAGGTCAATTTCTCTCCATCAGAGACTCATGCTGGGCTAGCTGCCATTATATGGTCTACAGGGGGGACGTTTGAAGGTCCTTAACGTTAAAAACTTACAGGCTTAACGAGTAGTGGTTCGTCTCATTGATTAATTGATGCATCATCCAGTTCACTACAGCTTTTAACGTGCATCTAATCCCTTTTGTTGTGCGTTTCTCGTCTTTACTTATTCAAGCAGATGAAAATACTACTCAAAAAAGCTGACCGGAATTCAGCCTCACTAACTCAACGAACAATAAAGTCTATTGCCAAGGGACAGATAAAATGGTCAAATTTAATTGAAGTTAGTAGGCCTATAGCAGGGCTACTCATACGGAGAACTTCAAAGTTGTACAGTGAATTGCCAACGAATCGAATTTTATCTACGAAGGAGACCTACCATCCCATATACAAAAAACGCATTTCAAAATGTATTATAAAATTGCATTCAAATTGAGACATGCATTTAAAATTATTACATTGTCAAACGCGATACTAAATACATTTGAAAATGATTGTGATGCATTGTGAAATAAAATATTGTCTAAATATACATGTAATGTCACAAATTAATTAATTTTGCATATATGAGATACGGTTAAGTAACGAAATCTTGTTAGAGAAAAAATATAAATATAAATTAGAGGTGTTTTAGGGAAAATTTATAACCGATCTTTTTATGTAGGCTTGCTTTCCTGACATTTTTGCCGTAATGATTTTGCTTTACAAATTTGCGTTTTGGGTTTTAAAATAATTTTACGAAATTGTATTAATATATTTTGTTATTCAATGATCCAAATAAGCTCTTCGGATCTTCTATAGATGAGATAACTCATCATTATTTCTAACCATTGATGCAATAACATTTGAAACTTAGAATATAATATACTAATAGGGTTAGGTTAGGTTACAGATTTTACTACTGATGTCAATTGGGAGAATTACAGGACCTAACGCAATGGTAAGAAATATGATGTATGTTGCACAACCACTGAGCAAGTTGTGAGTCCTAAGATGAATAAGAGTAAATAAAAACGATTGCTTTATGTAAGAAACGTTAATTCCACTTTAGCTATAATGTGAGTTAGTAAAAGTACAAGCACTTGGCATGTTAATTTCAAATGCACAGAACTAATGAGACTGCACATAAAGGAGATAAGTAACGATAAATTTGATAGAATATTGAAAAAAATTGCTTTGACGTTTGCCATTGACAGTCAAACTATCTACTATAGATTGCCAACATTACTTAATCTATCCAATCTAAACATATGCAGCATCTAATTAAACATTATGATGCATTAACAACGCTTGAAGTACTTCATACTGATGGAGAAGACATAATAAGACGAAAACAAACGTCGAAGGACGTCATCTTCAACAGACATTTCACAAGATCATAACTTAGAAATGTAGTTGAGAAAGCATGTCATGCAGGATATTAAATACAGACTTCCTAGCATGTTTTCTAAAATGCATAAGGAAAAATTGCAGATGAGCAAATAGGTTGACAGCCTCTTTACACGAAAAATCAACATCTTACGCTTAATTAACTAGAGTCCATATCTGCTGCATGTCTTAAGAGTTTACCTTTCTTAGCACAACAAACAAGCTCCATCAATAGTACATAACAAAAAGAAAAAAACCGTTATGATAAATAAGTCAACGAGCAGTCAGTTGAAGTTAGCAATTTTTTTAACTTTAGTACTCTGGGGAAATACCCTATAAATATAACGCTGGATTGCACATCAGTGTACCTGTGTATATATATATTTGATATTATACATTTTCAAAACCACGTATTGCTTAAATGACCTACTTGTCCTGTGTGCCTTTCATTAGCAAAGGTAAATATAAGTAAGGATTCCTGTATCCTGGGCGTTTCCCACTTAGCTATGTGGAGCAAAGAGCATGACATCACAATTTTCTTTGAAATGCACATCCTATACTGAAAAAGTACACACACGTCCTTTCATGAATTTAATTGAAGCGTAGTGTGATTTCATGCTCCCAAAATGTACACATCAACCAAGGCCTACTAAGCAAAGTGCTTTAAAGGTACGCTTAGAGTTAATGATCATGCAACATCTTGAAGAACTGGGTTAATTCTGGTCCATGCAGGTTTAACCAGGTTAAGCAGGGAGCTTTGTAACATAACTTACTAGAAAAAAACAAGCAATAAAGGTTTGAAACCCTTTTGGGAATGACTTAATTAGTTGTATATTACAGTTATAGTCCTTTTACAACCTACCAAGCTGAAGTCCATTGTGGTGTAACAACTTCACCCACGGTAATGTAACCTTGCAGTCCCAAATATCTCTTAAAGTTGGATTTAAAATGTTGGAAACTGTTGTGTGGGTTTTACTGTTGATACAGTGACACTTTTTCCAATATCTTGTCTTAGCGTTAGAAATAAAATTTAAAACATCTAACAGTGAATTTGTCAATGTTTTTGTAATCCAACTAGAGTACTTACATTTTGTCAAATGCATGAATAGGAGACTACAAAAGAATTTTAAGTTCCCTCAAGATGATATTTCTTAATTGCATCACTTAAAAATTTGTAGATACCATTTTGATCACTATTATTAGTACTAGCATTATTGTTATCTTTACTTTTTCAAAAGTTATGATCATAAATGCAAAACAGTTAATAACCTTGTTATAATTATTACAAACATAATAACAACATATGAAGAGTTACTAATAAAAATAGTAATGAAGATAATTTCACGTTGCATTTTTATGTCTTAGTGCACACTGTAATTGTAATCAACTATTAAATACGTTTTATTAGTTAAAATCAAGATTCAGCTTTTCAACTTTGGACATTTGCATGTACTGTTACATCCATTGTCTAAATCAGAAAAATACGACTTCAACCAGTCAAATTAAAATCGTATGATATTCGAAGGAAAAATTTATCTCTGACATGCCATTAATTTTTTATGATTATTATTTATATAATGAATAAAATAACATATGCCAATAGCAAAGCGACGCTTAGCTGCATTATTGTTTCTGATGTTGTATATCTCTAAGATTTAGATTTTAAAGCTAGCATTAACGTAAAAGAGTGAGTACAGGAATAAAATTATCGACCCAAATCAACTACACTCCCTCCCCCCCCCAAATAAAAAACCAGTAAAAGAAACAATAAACACAGTTGGTTACATTTTGAGAAAATGAGAGGTAAAGCGATTCGTTACAAAGGCTTATTAAGGGTTTAGAAAATAAATAACTGCATTTTTCCACAGTTAACAGGTGGAAATAACCACAGTAAATGCAAAAATGCCATTAGCTTAATTTCTATAAAAAACTCAGATACTGTGTTTCTCAATTGGGCAGCCGAAATCGAACAAATGCTTTTATATCGAGTAAAAGCTTATTGCATTCCCATCCGTTAGAGGTCACAACCTAAATCCATTTCCGTTTTGGTTATTGCTTAAACTTGCGTTTTCACAAAAGTGACGGAAATTAAAAAAGGCAGGCAAATTGCTCATCGAAATGGCGTCGCTTCTTGATTTCTCGACGTATTATTCCTAATTAGCATAACAATGTGCATTGATTTGAAATCGTTGCCAACTATATTCATCTTGGCCTTTCACACGCGACAGGATCATAATTACCTCATAAATTACTCATTTGCATAAGTTCGGAGGCAGAAGAGCGAACAGCTTTTGTCTTCCGCTCGGATGCCTCGTTTTCCGGCCTGGACGATTAATCAATAAAATGCTGGTAAAAATGGCTGCCACCAGGGGGAATCAGAGCTCCGATTCCTTTATTAATATCGCTTCTTTAACCAATCTAAGATTTGGTGAACTCATCAGTGTTGAGATTCAACAAAGGTCTTTAAAGGCAGTAAGTATTAAACCGAAGTAGACGTAGACTTCAACGAGACATGAACTTTGCATAAAAAATTTCCCCTTAATTACAAGTTGACGTTTAGGAGGAATCGATATATGACGTAAGGGGCCATCGATGATTGGATGGAATTGGAGGGGGTCTGCAAATTTATACATCCAAATTTTATTCGTCTCTTGTGAGTGTTTTAGCTGCTGAGTGTAATAAATCTTTAGATAATGACCACTCACGTACTACGTAGAACCGTATGACTACGTATGAGATTTTGACATTTTTTTTAAAAAAAAATGGACGTCATCTTGTTCCTTAAATGAACGTCACTTATTGGTCATTATTTTTCAATTTAATTACTCATGTCATTTTTGTTATACACATCGCACTCAAAATACGTCAATGTTTTCTTTTTAAACAATAACAATGTGTTTATGATTTTTGCTTATAAGGTCGAATGTCAAATGATCCCCCTCTTCCCTAAAAGTCATCATTGATATTAAATTCCATTAACATGATTACTCTTTATTTCAAGCAAAAACCCTATTTTATTTTTTGCAAATTTGAATCAACATATAAATAAATGCTTTACAGACGTATAACTGGTAAGTAAATTACAACGGAAATGTAAATTTTAAGAAATCAGACAGGTGGCAGTGCAAAAGATTACCCCCGAAATGTTTTAACATGTATTCTAAACGCAATTGAGCAATCAGAAATTTGCATGGTAACTAACAGAAAAAAATATTTTCACTTTAAACTGAACTTATTTCTTTTAATTATTTTATATACAAAAAGATCGTAACTATTTAACTTTTTAAATAATCATATTTCATAAAATTTTGCAATAACGTTTCCGACATTACTTCCAAGAAACATAAATCGATATTTTCTTAACAAACGCAGGCCGACGTTGAAAATAAACGCACCCTAAACTAAGATGCTTTTATCCTAAAATAAAAAGCGACGTTTATATATGAACACAAATTCCCACTATCGATTGTCCTTAATGGTTATTCTTTCTATAAAAAGAATATTTTTATATGAAATATTCGATAGTTCAAACTTGTTTTTTTACTTTCATTCTTGGAAATGGTTTTTGACAAGAAAATATATAGATTTGGTGAAGTTTGTTTTATTTCGTGCCAATGCTAGACTGTTAGTCATAAATACAATCACAACTTACTTTAATAGCGTATTTAAGATTTCCAGCAACCTGATAAATGCTTTATTAGTCAAAGGAAAACATTTTTCAAATATGATATTGGTTATCATAAAATAAACTGGTTTAATAAATAAGATATTTTATTAATACGAGAAAGCAAGCAATAATACCATATTTAGATAAATAAGACTGCCTGATATCGTATACTCTTATCTTATTAAAGACATTTTGATTTGGAAGGTACTTGCTGGATTCTCGAAGCAAACATTTGTCCTAAATATTTCAATAACAATGCAAATTTCTGTGACTGGGTTGTTCAAACTATTTCCAGTCGGATACTTGTTTTTACATTTTTGATTTAAGTCATGGTAACATTTTTATAACTTAACTTTCTCCCAAAGTATCATTTCTTGTTAAACAACCCTTTTAATTAATAAATTAAAATAAAAAATTAAGATATTCAAAAATCGAAATGTACAAACTAATTAAATCTTACAAGTCATTGTTTTCAATGGCGAAATGAATTGTCTTATTCCTTTAAATTCATAAATAATTAAATGATTAACAGAAAGTAATTTTATAACACTTCACAAGTAATTTCTTAAAAGTAAATAAATTAATAAAAAAATAAAATGCATCAACTCAGCAACGATTGCAAGACGTTGTCTATTACATTTATAATCAATTAAACTATTTTAATTAAATTTAGTAAGAGATTTTATGAAATTATTTCCTGTTAAACAACTTTTCCTTTAAATAGATTAACTCAAATAAATAACAGAGACAATTGAAGATCAAATTACAAAACAAGGACTTGCAATCGTTGGTTAGTTTTTCAATTAAATGTGTCATCAATCAAACTATATTTAGGTACTTGAATATTTTCATTATTTGAATATCTACAATAATGGTAAAAACAATACCGAACAGAATATAAACAAATATTTTCAGCACATTTTATAGTAAACAGAGAGCCTGGCATTGTTACTGTACAAAAAGGGTGCACAGAGTATGCACATGGCTTTCTTGAACAAATTCTTTGATTTTTATTCCTTGAAATTAAACTAATTAAAATTGAAAAGCTAATTGGAAAATTCTGACAGGGATATATGAAACATAACCACCCGGATCGCCTTATTCTCGCCTAATCCTAACTTGGCAGGGCCCTGGCCCAGATAACAGTTTACAAAGATTGCTTTCGGTGCCTCGATACATAGCCCTTTCACTTTTCAGATCAAAAACAAAGGCCAAATGTATAGGAAAACAAGGAGCAGAAATTGCCTCTAGTCATACCCCCCATTGTCTTCCATTATTAAACTAAACAGAAAACAAAAATATTGACCCGCTGCGGAATAATGGGAGCGCTCGGCTTAGACATGTTATTACATTTTCCCCAGTCTAACAACCATGGGAAATGAGAAAAGCTAGCTGGCAGCGAATACCAGTGCATTTCTACCAAATAAATTCCAGAGATTGTCCACAGATGGCGTGCAATTAAGAAATAGAGAAGGAAAAATGATACAAGTTTAGTTGAGCAACGCAGTTTACACCATAATTTTAAACTCATGTATAGAACGAAAATGGAAAGGTCTCAATTATTTGCAAATGTAACAAATGTTTGTCGACAAGTAAGCAGCGTTTTAAAGTTGTATTTTAGGGTGGAAATTCACCTCTCAGAAGAAATCAATCCCGAAAACCTAGAAAGTTGTATTTCAGAGACCGATTTTTAACATTAATAACTGTAAATTATTATTGGTTTTCAGACTTTATAGTTATTGTTTGAGAGGAAACCTGTTGCTCTTTATGAAATAACGTACTAGCTAATTTTCTTTACATTTTATTTTAGTTAATAGGTCAATATTACCGAAAATCAGTGTTCATAGGTTTTAATTGAGGTAACAAGAATGCAGTTCTGACTTAATAATATGCCCTAAATTTTTCTTGCCTTTTAATTGTGCATACCGATACCGATACTGATTCCATATACAGTATACATGCACATGTATTAATTTACAACAGGTTATATTTTAATTTTGTGGAAAAAAAAGCTTTACCATTTTGTTAATCGTTATTTTTAAATACAGAAATAATTACCCATTGTAAATTGCTATTTATAGACAATTTATTGGTAATGAAAAATACAATTCTCATAGGCGCTGTTAAGTGAACCACGTACCATTTTATTTTAATGCAAATGCATTGGCATTAACAATGAATATTAGTTAACCACACCTAAACACTTTCATTTGTGTTTATGCAAATTGAATTAAAATTTTAGTTTCCCAAATCTTGCTTTAGCCGCAATTTAGAGAGATTTTTAGCAGTATAAAAATTCTTCACTGCACCACCTCCATTTATGGATAAATAATGTCAGCATGGTTATTTTCTTTCATAAATATAAAATTATGGAAATAATTAAGATTCTATTTGCAAAATGAAAACATCAAAATAGTATTTGGCCAAAATTAAAGAAAACTAACTAACCCAAAATACTTCTAAATAATCTTATCAACAAAAGTCAATTTAAGTTGTACACGTTTTTGTAATACCTGATATCGATAAATTGAGATTTGATATAAACCACATTACATGTTTACAACAGGAACTAAACCACTTTCTTACGTTTTAATCATTACAGTGAAATATACTTAGGCCATCTTCAACAACCTTAGCCAAATGCACACTCTTGCAGATGCCGCAGGCCTCTCAGGCACAATTCACATTGCAACATACTAGTCAAGATATCAGTCGTACGGAGACATCACCTTTAAGATCAAATTATGTAAACTATAAGTAATAATAATAGTGCATATGATGGCAAATAAATGCCTTCATTTGAATTCCTGCGCTCCTGCACCGGTGCACATTAAACAATACCGCGACGCTTAAGCGAAAAATAAAAAAATAAAATAAAAAAACACTACGAAAAATAAAGGCAGAAAATAGCTAAGGGAGTGAAATAGAGAAGAATGAGCAGTTAACCTAGTTTCTTGGTATTATTAAAACTGCAGTGGAAAAGCCATAGGCTCGCCTATAAGACGTTGCACAATTGCTTAACGTTTCTTACGCTAAGTGTTATCGACTGCTGGTATGCCGATTATGCGCTTCTTTTAGCAAAAGTTATCGACAAACGTCTCAACCAAGAGTCTTAAGATGCGATGAGAGGCCAAAATTAAGAAAGGAAAATGGCTTTCAAAAGCCATCAGAGAATGAGGCCCAGCAGAAAAATCACTAAATATTTCCAATTCAACCAAGACCTCTCACCCAATTGTTCAGACCGATCCCAGAACAGTTCAGGTCATCATCCATTGTAGATACAGGGGTCACTTATATTCATATATGTCGTTACCATGCTCCACACATTAAGACTTATAACAAAAAGCACGAGTACATCTGGGATCGATTTCACATTTCATGTAGCGTGTGATGTGGGAATTTTAAGGTCAACTAAAAAAATTAATTTAGGTGTGTTGGCTTTTTAATAGGAATTAGTCACTTTAGTGTTACTGACTTGCCAAATAATAATATATATAAATCAATCATGTGTGTTTATATAAATTATGTGAAATTACCAGAAAAATAATATCAAACAATTGTATTATTCTTCTTCTTAAGATTGCTCCTCCTCTGATCAACAACAGAAAAGTTTTATCCTTCTAATGCGTTAAATTAATTTTTAGTTATAGGCATTAATTATTTGCAGCATTGCTTCATTTTATAGACTAAATTATTACCTAGAACAGTGTATAACATATACATGTATGCATATAAAAATTCATGTACATTACGTTTTGTTACATACTGTATAAAAATACAGTGTGTAACAAAACGCAATGTACATAGATATGATACAGTAAGCAATCATGAATTTAAACTTGGGAAGAGAAATGAAACTTCTAGGTGATGTAATGTTTAATTAACTTTGATGCAAATATGCACAATGCATATGAAAATCTCTCGTGCTTCCCAAATGCAAAAGACTTGCATTTCTGATATGCATTTAGATTCAGACAGGATTTCATTCAAAGAACAATTTCAATGCAATTTGAAGAGCATATGGGCTACCCTGTGTTTCAGAAAATAATTTAACACAAGCTATGCACATGATATTAAGTTGTCAAATTTTGTCACATGTAGGCAATACAATTGTACATTCGCTAATTTCCAGGCCTTGTGGCAACCCTATATTCACTCACTCTAATGACTAGGCAAAATTAGACTACTTCTGGGCGGAAAATTAGCAATAAAATACGTTTTAAATAGAAGTTTGTTGATCTTGCTCAAACTGCAGCTACATAAGGTATGGTCAATGCAAAAATATCAGGCAAATTAATTTTAAGCTAACAGATACATTTTTATAATTAATAAAAATATAAATGAAAGCACGCAAACACTGTGCTATACAACGAATAAGAGGCAAAAAGGTGAATTTAATGTTGTAATTGTTTAGCAAGCTACCCAGGTACGAATTGATCATCACTGGCCACTGATCTTTTAGTACAGAAATAGGACGGCAAACAATTACAGATACGGTACAACATCAGCATTTAGTCCTTTCCTTGTAAAATGATGGATGTCCAAATAAATTAATTAACGTCATCTGGACCACCCGTGCTACTTGGCTTTGGGGTAGGGCCAATTAGGTATAATTACGTCCAATTAGGACGATAGACAGGCAATGTACTAGATGGCGGTTACCAGATCCAACGTCACTCTTCGATAAACGTCTTTTATGGTCGATCCCTAAAGGATTACCGAAATATCCCAAACAACCAGACCTGTTTGGTAAAGAGGACAAGGTTTATACAAATATACCCATATCTCACATTATGTCCTACATAGGTTCCTGGTAAGTTGGCTGTGAAGCGACATGCTGTATAACGAAACTTTTACATTCGAATTTTATAGTGAAAGATGTTCAACAAGACTTAAAAAATAAAAATACCTGTCACGAATTTTGAAATGCTGTCACTGGTCTTAGCTGAAGCTCTAAAATGACAAGTTTCTTAAAAAAACTATATAAAGGTTGAGCTGGTCATCCCTATGTTCACCTAAATTTTTCCGTTCGCCTGAAAGTCCCCAGCACGTTTCATTATTCTGGCCGTATAATGAAACATCGTAGCCTGTAAAATAAAACTTGGATATAAAACAAAACAGCCATTATAGCGAAACGCCGAAAAAGACGGCTGTTTGTTAGTCATAATTTCATTAAGTTCAAACGTTGCGCGCTGTTGACGTTTATCTACGAAAACAGAAATGATTAAAACAATAATTGTGCTTTTATAGAAATTTTCCAAAAAAAACGTATGTGCCACACGCATTTCACCCTCAATAAACGTTCGAAAAAACCCTCTCAGGTTTCATTTTTTTGATCGTATATGTATCAAAAAGACCGTTAAAGGAAAACGCCGTATAAAGAACGGCTGTACAGCGAGATATGGGTGTAATTAAAGCATCCAATTTCATTATAATTACTCGGAAAGCCAGACTAAATAACGGCGAGTTAAGGTCTACAGTAAACAAGTAGGCTCCAAGGGCTTTTCGTGTACTATTGTTATCAAAAGAGTGCAGTCGATGAAGGGCTTCGCACCAATATGGCCGGCTAAACAATAACCAGCACTTAGTGCAAATTTTTATCTCAAAAAAAAAGAAAAAAGGAGTATTGCACTGTTCACAGTCTAACAACAGAAGGCAGCCATGCAAGATCAAGTCGGCTTTCAGCGCTCTATATAATGCATATACAGCAGCATGGTGATATGAATGCAATTCAGGATAAGATACATTATCACACACGCATTTCATACATGTACTTCAGGTAGAGATATCGACCAAGCCGCTATGATGGATATTTGGGGAGGGGGGACTGGAAAAGTGTCCTGCCACTCCAAACCACCGCCCTTCGCAATATCTCTTTTTAAACAGAGCTTTTGCCCATTCGCCAAGTTAGTGGAAAACGACAGATGGATAAAATCCACTGTCTTTTGTAATACAAACGAGCCAATCATCGGAAAGCATGTCGAGAATGTAATATGACACAAGCGTGGGAAGGGCTAAGTATCAGAAGCACACAATTCGGGGAAAAAAATATGATTGCTATGCTTAGGAACAATGCAACCATAATAGCACCATTCACAGAAACATTCCCTCTTCTGGATGGATCTGTAATTACCAGAGCCATTTAATAACGGGGAAATGCATTACAAATGCTTGATGGCACCCGTCATCAATGAACACTTGCTTTTCGATGCTACATTCGTGATATGCAAATGAAAAACTATATTGTTACTTGATTCGTAGTTTCTGTCAAAGGCACTGAAATAAAACTGCTCGTCCTAACCTAACCTTACTTAACCTATAGTGGGCAATTTTGATAAAGGCACCGTATGTGTGACCTTTGGATATCAACATATTACTGGAATAATTTAACTGCTAAATTTTGTTTTTGCAATATAAATATTTCAGCATCTGCATGACATGCAGCGGATTATATTCAAATACGTCAGCCCTGCAAATAATTAACTACAAACTATGCAGTTTTTATTTAAATATTTAACCGTCACGAATTCAGCACTGCTGCATGCAAAGAATACTTTTTTCGTTTAATCCTCTTGCGAAATATCCTTTTGGAGGTATTATTGCTAAGCAACGGTTTAGTTTAAGATCGAAATCGTATATTTTGTAACTGAGGAGAAAAAGTATAAAGAAACCAGATCTTACGTATTTCGCATCGCTTTTATGAATATTGACTCAGAAAGTATGTGACTAGTTGCAATATGTAGTTTTATAGAAATGAAATTGTGAGCAATTGGCAAAAGGATACCACTGTGCCTGACATTATCGATTTCCACATTACATTCGCAGGGAATAAATTTGATATTAAATTTATTTTTGCACAAGGTGAATCCCTTCGAACCAAAAAGTTTGTATCTCGTATTTCGTCGATAGTTTATTAAAATGCATATGCACTGAAAACATCTCGATTCATCACTATCATTAAATCTCGATTAATCTCAAAACATCGAAACATCCCAATTCATTAAGATAATAACTACTATGGAATGCATACATTCCGCAAATTGGTAAATTTAGAAATAACCACGAGTTTTACTCATTTGGAAGCTGACATCAAGGTGATTAAATCAAAAAAACAAGTAACATAACTTTAAAATACCTTGCTAATGCTTTATAAAGCTCACTGACCATGTGATAAACATAGTATTAATAAAAGAACATTTATTTTAACCTTATTAACATGTTTCAACAAAAAAGTGTTATGAATTGCATGATCTTGTTAAATGATCGGCTTGCAATGCAAAGGCCTAGAATGCTTTTTTTATCAATTATGCAAATGACACGTGTACGTCAGATAAATTATAAAACAGTGAACAATTTAAAATAAGGTGTACATACCAGAACAATTACGTTAATTCATGTACAATGATCACGAATTTAAATCTTTGAAAAGTGAAAATCACGATTAGATGGCAAAAACAAAAGCCTCATTATCTGCGATGAAGTCTCAAGTTTAAATATCAATTAATCTCTTGTTGATCATGTTTTTTATAATCACAAAAAACAGCGTATTCAAGAGATTAATGTGTTGAATGTCATCGCAAAAAGGATGAAGGAAAAAACCAGTGAACATAATACGACAAAAGCTTTTAATTGATAAATCCCGAAGGCACAAAAACGGCTTCCATTCCTTTCTAATTGGATTAATATTAAGCTCAATTCCCACATTAATCACGTTCAACGGCTTGTGTGTGGCTCTGCGTATTACATAAACAAAGATTTTCTGCTAATAATTACACTGAATTTCTACTTCGCAAACAAATAATATTGAAAGGAAATAAATCCGATTTGGCGCACGGAAATTGAGGGGGGGAAACAAAGCATTTTCGTGTAGTGAATCTGCTCAATGCCAATATGAAGAATTAATTTAATATAAAAGTTCATCAATGCATACATGACAAGCTTATTCTGCAAGAAAAACCTTAATAAGGATGGAGTTCATTCAGCTTTAATCTAGAGGAAAAAATGTGTAGACGTAAGGATCCGTATTTACCTTTTACGAATTACTCAAACAGCCTTGCATGCGACTGTGATCATATTAGTCTAGTCTTTGCTTTACAATATATTCTCAAAAAATGTTGCATATAGCGAGTAATTTGTTTGAGAAAAAACCGAAACGTTTTACACGTCAACGAATATGCCATCTTTATGGTGGTTTACAAAAGTTAAATAAGCAATTAAAACAAAACGTTAACCATGTCAACTTAAGTAGGAAATATAATCAAATAATCCAATATCCGCTGTGCCATTAAAACCTATCACGAGCAGGTTGTTAATAGACATTTTAATTAATTTGTAATGATTTTTTATAATTTTCCTCTGGCTACTGTTACTAACATTCAGAGATCCTTTTTAACAAAAATGCTAGTGGGTTTAAAGACAAATATAGTTAGTATTATTTCCATTTAAGTCATTCCCTTATACTTGTAGTAATACTCATTTTAATGACTGTGATACGGAAGTGTTTAACATGTCATATCGTCAGAAATTAAATTTTAAAAACAAGTGAACCCATCTAAATTGAAATATAGGTTTGAAGGGATTGCAATTTATTTTCGACAAATAAAAATTTGAAGAAATAATAAATACAGACGCTCCGATTTCGTCGTCAAATTTTTAACTAATTATAAATTTAGGAAATAATATTTGAAAAAGGAAAATCGATCTAGTTGATGCATTTATAGTGGATCACTTAAGTGTCTGGTAATATGACAACTGCAACTACATTTATGCCAAAGCAAAAAAAAATTAAGTATGGGGTGTTTGGCGGAAAATTGCAGTAATAAAACCACTAAATATCGGTTGAAATGTAAGAACCATTCATTACATTTATTGAACGAAGATCAAATATGGATATATGGATGCGATGCATAAAAAGCCACGATGAACTTATTCAAATAAAATATGCGGTGTTTGAAAGAAAAAAATTGACTAAAAATGGTAGAAACGATAATTTCGCCACAAACGAGCGTAAAAATAGACTTTTTCTAAAGCATTACAGATAAATGTAGGTGGGTTTTATCCATTAAGCAGATATATTACTGGGCTGATGACGTGAAACAGAAGTGCATCAACCATGGCAATAAAATGGATGAAGAGTTGGGTGGCATCTTTTGATGAATGGGGGCATTTTAGCATGTTTCAGCTTTTTGTAGGAGAAAAAAACTGCCTTTTTGAATTAAACACGCTTTTAAAAAAAACGAAAAGCTCAAAAAAAGATAAAAACGCAAGTTTTCACACCAGTAAAATAGCAAATGGTGTTAAGGCTGCAGTAAACATGGTATTGATTTTTCCACTCCGCCGCTAGGTGGCGCCTCCGCTGCGAGGCAATGTTAGTAGTCATGAAAACGGGTCTTACAATTTACAAACCGGAACTGTTTCAAAACAATGGGTCGTAAAACAACGTCTAGATGCAGCCTATGGTTTTACAATGAAACTATATTGGTAAAAATGCGAAACAAAACACTCCTTAAAGAACTATTATGCACTGAAAGGGAATTTAATACTAGCTGCGTTTTTAGAAAACTGATACTGTATTTGAGATAAATCCGAATTAATATTATTTTCATTACAGAGAAAACCCAGCTCAGAAATGTTTAACCACGTTTAGTATTGTTCAAACATTAATTTTAGTTTAACCAATACAAAAAACTTCCAAGAATCTTATCCCAGCCTTGGTGGAAAGATCAATATAATCAGTACAAATATACTGATTACCTAACGATGTTAGCGAAAAATGTAGTGACATCACTAACCAAAGTCCCAAAAAACAACTATAATACTGATAACACTAAGGCGCCGTCCATAAATGATGTCACACTTTTTTGCCTCTTTTTAAACACCCCCCACCCCTTTGTCACAAATTTTACTACACCCCACCCATAAT